>PVIU01004787.1:0-122033 GCA_004026605.1 Ondatra zibethicus | reverse complement strand
AAAAAAAAAAAAAAAAGAAGCAAGTATTTCTTGTAGAGGTGAATATGTACGCGGATAGTTAAAGACTAATAATAGCTTTTAAGTATTGTCACTATTGTAATATGAATACTGTAACATTGAAAAGATTGGAAACCAGTACAAAAATCCAGGATTGCAAAAAGTCTAACAGAAATCACAGACCTTTAGTTATATTGATGAAGAGAAAGGAGAAAAGGCTGAAGTTACTAAGACGAGAAGTGACAGTGGGGACAGTAGTGGAGAGGCTGTAGAAATGACAAGGGGACCTGAACTTGGATCCACGTGTGAAAAGTTAGGCAAGGCTGAATGTACCCATAATCTCTGCATGGGGCTTAGGGCACACAGGAAGCTCGCTGGGCATAGCAGCCTGTCAGATTAGCTGAAACCAGCAAGCTCTGGAGTCACGGAGAGACCATATCTCAAGGACCTGAGGTCGAGAGTGATAAAAATTACTATGAGCAGTTGCAAAACAGAGAGTTGGATAATGGAGACGAAGTGGAAAAGTCTTGGAAACACAAAGCCTACCAAGACAGAGTTAACGTGAGACGTAGACAGTGGGTTTAAAGTCTAAAACACGGAGCAGGCTGAAATGAAGCGAAGTTTCCAGGTGAAGGATAAACACTGGACCGTGTCATCTCCTGTGACTAACACCAATTCTCAGAGACTTACTCAAAATTTAAGAGAATGAAGACCACAAGTTGTTGTATGAGGCCAGGATTGCCTTGCTCCCAAGTACAAGCAAAGAAGCTATATGGTACTGTCAACACTGTAAGCATCCTGAGCAAAGGTGTTTACCAGCTGAGCTCAGTAACACAGTAAATGAATTACAGGGAGCTGGGTCTCTGTTGGTAGAGGGCTTGCTTTGCAAACATGGTAATTTGAGTTTGGCTTTCAGCACTGCCTAACCGAAGTGTCGTGGTACACACCTGCAGTCCTAGCATTGAGGACATGGACGCAGGAGGATCAGAATTCAAGATTATCCTCAGCCACATAGTGAGTTTGAGGCCAGTCTGGGGCACAGGAGATAATACAATACAGTAAAATATTATGCACGCTAATAAAGTGTCTGTCCTGGAATCACAGAAGTATTTCAACATAGAAAAGTCAGTATGAATCTCCACGGCAACAGTGAATTCCAAAAACCACATCATCAGCTCTGCTAATATGGGAATGGCATTTGATAGAATTCAGCCCCCCCCCCTTTGCGATAAAATCACAGAGAACAGAGCAGGACCAGAAGGAAAGTGTCTCAACCTAATAAAAGCCACAGCCGCTGACTCCCTGTGGGCTGCAAGAGACGGAAACTGTTCATCGCTTGCTCTGATCTGGGGTGGTTTTTCCTAATAGCTGCCTCGGTTCTCTCCCATATAATTCCAGTTCCAAATCCACTGCCACCGTTTCATGTATTTGCTTCAGTGGCACCCCATTTCTAAACCGTGTGGATCAGGGAGGGTCCTCTAGAGAGTGAAAGCAATAGCATGTTTATATATAGTTTGGTTTATTAAAAGAAATTGTGGAGTCGGTGAGTCTGTGAGTCTGTCCGTCATCTGTACTATGAGCTGCCTGCCTGGAGGTGTGAGGCAGACCTGCTTTTGGACGGAAAGAAAGCTTTTTGTTCTGTTCAGACTTTGAGTGGATTGGAAGTGGACTGCCCACGTTATGGAAAGCAGCGTGCTTGCTAAAAATGGCACCATTTGAAATGTTGATTTTAACCAGAAATTCCTTCCAAGTTGACACAGCATCATAGGAGTTAATCATGATGGTCTCTGTAGGAGGAGAGAAGAAGGGCAGGAGATGACTCAGCATCTAAAGTTCTGCCACGCCAAGCGTGAAACTGGAGTTCAGATCTCCAGGACACATATAAACGCAGGGTGGTCATGTAGTCCCAACAATAGTTAAAGGGAGGGAAGAGACAGGATTTCCAAACTAGCTAGCCACACCAGCCATTTGGGTGAGATCTGTCAGGTTCAAATCAGAAGTCCTGCCTTAGTGAATAAGGTGGAGAACAATGAAGGAAGACTCTTAGACTTCTACGAAGGGCTTCCTCATGCATGTGCCCCCCAAAATGCAATCTCACATGCACACCACATACAGAGACACACACAAAATGGGGGGAAGAGTTAAAAGGAAAAAAGTTGAGGGCATAGTTTAGGGCAGAGTGCTTGTCTGACATGTCCCAAGAACTCCTCAGCTAAAGCAGAGTGTGAGCAGGTACAGGTGTACTGCTGGATGTGCTAGCAGATGTAAGGCTTGGGCAGAAAACACTTTTTAAAAAGTTATTTATTTATGTGTGTGTGTGCGCGTATGTGCTTCTGTGTGTGTGTTGTGTGCACGTGTGCAGGTCCTTTGAGCCAGAGAGTGTCTGATCTCCTAGAAATGGAGTTACAGGCAGTTATAAGCCACCTGGTAGTGAGTGCTGGGAACTGAACCTGGCTTTTCTGTAAGAGCAGTGAGTGCTTGTAGTACAAATAACTTTCTTTTTTTATTTTAGACGAAAAGGGGAAATATAGTGATATTTGTGTTTTAATAAATAAAGCTCATCTGAAGATCAGAGTGCAAAGCTAGCACCAGTCATCCATATAGGCCAGGCAGTGGTGGCACACACCTTTAATCCCAGGAGTCACACTAGTTAGCCACAGAGGCTGGGCAGTGGTGGTGCATGCCTTTTAATACCAGCACTAGAGAGGAATATAAGGTGGGAGGAGACAGGAACTCACTCTTTTCAGTCTGAAGATTTCACAGAGGTAAGAGCTCTCCAGTAGTTTTGCTTTTCTGATCTCCAGCTTGCACCCCAGTATCTGTCTCTGGGTTTTTATTATTTGTGCTACAAATGTTCTTAACCGTTAGGTCTCCTCTCCAACACCACATTTCTTAAGAATCCCCGTTCAGAAAACGATTCTCAGTCTTTGGCTTCACATTGAATCCTCCGGGAATTTTAGAAGGATCCAGTCTCTGTTCCTAGGCTGCATCCCACTTCGGTCTTGAGGTTGAAACCTGGTGCTGGCCTGTGGAGGGAAGCAAAACCCTGGGAGGGCTTTAATTTTTTCTCTTTTTTCTTCCTCCTGTTCCAAAAATTCTGGAGGATGTGCAACCAGGTTTCATTGATTGATTGTTTTTCTAGCTGGCCTTGGTCGAACAGGTACTCTGATTGGCTGCTACCTCATGAAGCATTATAGGATGACGGCAGCCGAGAGCATTGCCTGGCTCAGGATCTGTAGACCGGGTTCAGTGATTGGGCCCCAGCAGCAGTTTCTGGTCATGTAAGTACACTGGAAGCTTGTCTCCTGTAACAACAGGAGTGTGAGTAGGGGCGGGGGATGGGAAGGTGTCCTTAATGCAAAGCTGTATTTTGTTGTTGTTTAAACACCGTAGGAAACAGTCAAGCCTCTGGCTGGAAGGCGACTATTACCGTCAAAAGTTGAGAGGGCAGGAGAACGGACCCCTCAGAACAGCCTTCTCCAAACAGCTCTCGGATATCGATGACATTTCGATAAGTGGGCTGGAGAATCAAGACAATCAAGAGCCAGAGCCGGTAATGGAACCGTCCCGATCACGCTGTTGTTATTGCTGTAAATGCTGTTGAGATCCTTGTAGGGCATGGAGAAAATTGTAGGTAAAGATAATAAAGTGACTTTGGAGGGGCTGTCACCACACAGTTGTGTGAAGATACAACCCTCTCTGGAAGTGTTTGACTGAAAAGAAAGTTGTGTGCTCATAGAGTGTCTGACTTCCTAAACACAGATGGAAATAAGGGAGTAAGATCTTCAGATGGATCTAGTTACCCCCCGCCCCAGAGTCCCATCCTCTTAGCCACTTTAGTGGTTCAAATGGAGGACTTTCAAAGAGCTGCAGTTTCATCAGGCAGCAATACTAGGTTAAGGGGTAATGAATGAATGTCCAGACTTTTACAAGTTCTAATACCAGAATGCCTATTATGTATCTTTACTCTTTTATATATGAGGGCTTTGGGTCCGGTGATTCCGAAGTCAGCTTTGATTATCTTGAAATATATGGCTGATAGTTTGATTTTTGAAAACTGTTGTAGCATTCAGAAGAAACTTAGCATGTTTGCATGCGTGCATGAACATACACGCCTCTCTGAGTGCTCATCCATGTCTCTGAGTGTGTTTGTATAAGCTTGCATGTTTCTGTGTGTGTGCATGTGTGCATAAATGCATGCATACTTTGTGTGTGTGTGTGTGTGTGTGTGTGTGTGCATGTACGTGCGTGCCTGTGTGTGTCTGGATAAGTAGCCACTTTGCTTCAATAGGAACCTAACTTAATAGCTCAGTGTTTTCTTTTTTTGTTGTTGTTGCTGTTGATTTAATCCACACAGTATAGTGATGATGATGAAATCAGTGGAGTAACACAAGGAGACAAACTTCGGGCCCTGAAAAGTCGGAGACAGTCAAAAGCCAACACTATCCCCCTCACGTGAGTGGTTTCCTTCACTGTGCTCATCTTCGTTTATATTGTGTAGGTCCCTAGTGGACGTTTTTCCGCATTCTTTTCTCCCTAGCTGTGCACCTATAATGCAGTGATCACACGTGTGATTTAAAATCTATAGGTGCTCAACTGGGAAGCGCTTAGTCATTCATTTATCTCTGTGTTCTATTGTAAACCTCAGGAGCCAAGATAGGTAAGAAAGCAATATTAGCACAGCTTTTGTCCAGAGACAGTCTGCTGTGACATCCTCAAGAGAGGAACCACAGATGTCAAGACAGGATAACAGAGTTGGCTGTAAGGTGGTTACATGTCCGTCATCAGTCTGCACACAGGAGGATGGACTCAGTTGTCATGTGATGTCTTAAAATCATTATATCATCTCAGGGTAATGATAAACTTGTCCCCAAATTATGTTCTTATAAAACTTTTTTGTCTAGAGAATTAGTTTCAAATTGTCGACAGAGATTTAGTACTATAAGAAGTTTTATAGTGGGTGTCTTTATCCCCATGTGAACTTCTTAAGCACTTGTATTAATTTGGCTCCAACTACAGGGAACAAATTTGTGTACAAATATGGGAACTCAAACTATGTAACCTCCTAGCAGCCCTCCACAGACCTAGCTGAGCTTTTGAGTCATGTGGGAGCTTACCTTATTAATGCAACTTCTAGTTGGAGCTTCTGGGGTGGAATTCTTATTTCTAGCAAGCCTCTTTTCCTGCCCCTTACTCCTGGCCTAGTAGGTGGGTAGGGCACGATACCCTTTGAATTGCAAATCCTAGCAAGCAGATGCTTCTGTGGGTTACACACACTTTTTGTGTTAAGACTGTTCATTGCCAATTTATTTTTTAATAGATTGTTTTATCCTACATTCAGAAGCCAGGTCAGAAGTTAGGGGATACAAATTCTGCTTGGTCAGAAGTTCTTGTTATCAGCTGGAGATGGCTCAGGTGCTTGAAAGCACTAGTGCTCTTGCCGAGGTCCCAAGTTTGCCTCCCAGCCCCAGGGAGCCACTGCTCTGTGCAGGTACACACACACACACACACACACACACACACACACACACACACACACACACAAATAAAAAGATAAATCTTTTTTTAAAAACAAATCTTTTTTTTAAATAAAAGATTTATTATTTATTAATTATGTATACAGCATTCTACTTGCATGTGTCCCTGCAAGAAGAGGGCACCAGATCTTATTACAGATGGTTGTGAGCCATCATGTGGTTGCTGGGAATTGAACCTGTGGAAGAACAGTCAGTGCTCTTAACCTCTGAGCCATCTCTCCAGCCCCCCCCCCCCAAAAATCTTGATAAATAGAACTTTTAGGAAATTCCACCTTCTCCATTCTATTCAGAAATATGTTTTCTGGAACTCAAGTTATTTAGTGATCTCTTTCTTAGGGACGCTGAGATTATGTAATTCATAGCCTTGGGTGTATGGAGACTAAAATTTAAAGACCGTTGGAACTGGCAGAAGTCAGATGTTCCTCCACTCTCAGCAGAGTATGTGAGACTGGGCTAGATGGATGCTGTTCTCAGTGAATGAAAGCAGCTAGAGGGGTTGGGGTAAGCTCAGAGGGAGAGTGCTTGCAGGGGGCTCGGATTTAATCCTCTTCACTGCTGAAAAAGGAAGAGAGGGAAGGAAGAAAGGAAAGACCGGCCCTCTGCAGGCGTTTGTTTAGTTATACCCTTCCCCCACCTGGGTTAAAAAGAACAAAAGAATGGTAGATGTCCAAGCTTCAATTGTTGCTGTGTTTAAAATACTGCGGCGGGGGGTGTTATTTAAACTCAGAATAATTCATCATGGTGGAAAAGTCAGGGCAGCGGAGGCTGAGGAGGCACTTGGTCACAGGTCATTTGATGCCTGTGTGCGCTCAGCCAACTTTCTCCTTCTGAGGATGGCGCCGCTCGGGATGGGTTTCCCCATCTCAGTTAATCTCATCTTAGATAACCCCTCACAGACATGCCTTGCCTCTTGGATGGATAACCTATATTCCGTCAAGTTGACAGCATTCGCCACCAGAGGCCCGTCACTCTCTGTGCCCCTAGCTTTCTGTGTTAGAGCTCCAGGAAAGAATGCATGGAGGTGGGGCTGTAGTTTTATCCTACATGGTCATAAGGTAGAAATACACAATCACTTTAGAAAAATCACTTAAATCCAACAGTGCAAAAAAGACAAGTGAACATTTCAACAAAGAAAAATAACTCTTAAGCTTTGAGTTTTACCAGAGGAACAAATGAAGATCTATAGTGCAGACAACCCCATTTGCAATGCCACTACCCACTGAGATAACACTGTAGTCAGTAACTGTAAGTGAAAATAAGGTGGAAAACAATTGTGAAAGACCCTGGCATTGACTTCTGTCTTCCACACATATCCACACAGGCGTGTGCTCACATGTGGATACCTACAGCACACAGATAAGAAACTGGGTATGTGATACATACTTGTAATTCTAGCGGCGTAAGCACTTGACAGGTGGTGGTAGGAAGATCAGAAGTTCAAGGTCGTCCTCAACTACATAATAAAGTCAAGGCCAGCCTGGGCAATAGGAGACTTTGTCTTAAGAAAGAAGGGAAAAGGAGGAAAACGGAAAATAACAAATTTCGAGCGTGTATTAGTCACTTTTCCGTTGCGATGATACAACACCATAACCAATACAACTTATAGAAGGAAATGTTTATTTGGACTTTTTGTTCCGGGGGTTGGAGTCCATCAGCATCACAGGGAAGCGACATCATGCATAGTGGCCTGCCTGGCAGCTGAAGCCAGAAATGAAAAATCAAATTCTGAGCCGTAGGGCAGGAAGCAGAGAGAGCCACTCCCAATAACGTACTTTCCCCATCAAAGCCACACCTCCTACGGCTACCAAACCATCCACCCAACTGCAGACTAAGCGTGTAAACTCCCAAGGCTGTGAGGTCCATCTTCTTCAGATCACCTCAGGTTGTGTAAAGAAAACAAGGAACTATGCATAGCGTGACCACAGTAGTGAAGTTGATGGCTTCTGTAATCCCTACTGTCCAGTCTGCAGATCACCTGGACTCCCAACTAAAACTCAGTTCCCTGTTCATAGCCACGCCTCCTGATCTTGTCAGACAATCTGTGTAGGTTGTTTCTGCCTCCTTTTCTCCCTGTGCTCAGGTGTAGAGTTTTGTATGAGCATACTGCATATTTGACTATGGCCAAATATGTATTTTTTACTTATTTATTTTGGTTTTTCGAGATAGGTTTTCTCTATAGCTTTGGAGCCTGTCCTAGAACTAGCTCTTGTAGACCAGGCTGGCCTCGAACTCACAAAGATCCTCCTGCCTCTGCCTCCCAAGTGCTGAGATTAAAGGCGTGCGCTACCACTGCCCAGCCAAATATGTATTGTTAAGTCAGGATGGTGGGATGGTTATCCAGCTAGACACGGAGTCTAACCATTTGTTCCTGTGTGCTAAAGTCAGCATTTTTGTCTCAACAGAAATTGGACCACCACCACCACCCTCCTTTCCCGCCCCTTTGCCATCACAGTTGCTGCTTTGGGACTTTTAGGGTATCTTAAAGCCACAGGCGGCTCTGTATTTTATTACATGATTTGTTTTGGCTTCCCAATTTGAACATCTGTTCTTTCCCCCTTCCGCCCTTTCCAGATGTCCCCTAGCTGTGCTGACCTCTGCACTGTGTAGTGTTGCCCTCTGGTGGATTGTGTGTGACTACATTCTTCCCACCCTGCTGTTCTGTCTTGATGGCTTCAGAACACAGTAGCCATCCGGACCCTTTGACAGATAGTTTGTAAGTTTCTTGTTCCCGTGTCTCTCCTGCCTTCCCCTGTTGTCCAGTGTGGTTTTCAAGGTGCATGTGTCTCTCCTTCTGGCTCTCCTGGCTGTTCTGGTTTGCTTATTTTCCAGGGTTCTCTTTCTGAGTCTTTTCCATGAATGGGATGGTTGCAGCAGGGGCTGGGGTGGGCCCTCAATGATCTTTTGAAGCCAAGAACGTTGAAAAATAACACCCCTATTTGAAAGTTGTGCTAGTTATTTATATAAATGGACTTTGGAATAGTTCTCTTTCCTGTAGAAATGTTTAAGTAGTTGGCCTAATTAGTGTGATCTCCTTTCTGCCAGGGGCTGTACACACCTCCCATGTTCTGTGCCTTGAGTGTGTCTCCAGTCAAAAGGGTTTTATCACCATTTCTTATTTTAGCAGAGATTGGGCTTCTAGCATTGCGGGCTAGCGAGGACTGTAGTGTGATTTCTGCTCATGGAGCCTCTCTCTTCATGTCTTTGTGGTAGAGCATCCACGGTCACGTCCCACCCTCCTCTGTGTTGAGTGACGATAGGAGACGGAGCTGGCTCCTTCGTGCTCGTTTTTCCACCTTACAGTCTCTTGCCCCTGCCTTCTTCCTTTCTCAAGCATAGCTAGACTATCTTTATTAGATTGTGTACACAGGTTTGTAGTCTCTTGAGATCTGTCATCTTCTTTTCAGCAGAGTGTTGCAGGAAATGCCCCTGTGGAGCACCACAGTTAAGGCCCACAGAGGGAGACTTTGTCCCACAGCAACAACACCCCATATCTGTTTGTTTTCTGTAACCTTTCTTCTGTTCATTCAAAAAATGACTTTTCTTGTCCCAGCTTGGACTTAGAAATTACCAAAGCTTGCAGAATTCCTTTCTAGGATCTCTTCCAAAGTAAAAGTGCATCGCAACAAACGCTGGTCCTTTGTGGTTCTGTTGAGTGTTTTCATATGACTGAGAAAGATAAAAAAAATTAATCAAAGCCAATTCTTGAAATTAAAGAAAACCTACTGAACACATTTTTGTTCATGGCATTTCCTTGAATATCTTAGGTGAGTTTATAGTCTCACATTCACACTCCGGTTTCTGTAGAATTTAAAAATATTTTTCTTTTGGCCTTTTCTATCATCAACTGAAGAGCGGTGATGCCTTTTGTAGTTCTTCTCAGACCATTCCAAGTGGCCAGGATGTTCTGAGTGGGTGGAGTTGCTGCTAATAATATTTGTCTTCAGTCTCAAATGTCTTCAACTTAAGTGTTGCTTCTGCTGGGGATTTCCTCCTTGGCGTCCTCTGCAAGATAGTTAGGTCACCTGTAACTGGGGTTGCCCACCACATTTCAGGACCTAAGCAGGGTATTCCATTTAGCCTGTGTGTGTGATTTGAACTTATAAAAGCAAAAACCTTTCTGTAGCTGAGGCAAGTATTGTGTGATCTTTGTAGCCACTAATTCCTGGTCATTTTCTTCTAAAGAGGCTTCATTTGTGGGTGACAGTTCAATTCTGCTCCATTGTGATGGGCCATTGCTGTGAGCTGGTAAGAGAGCCTTGCCTAGCAACCGTTAAGACTCCATTAGCTGGTAATCTGGAACCTAAGACCAGAAAGCATTCAGTGTTCTATGTCTAGTGCATGCATGGAGAATGGTGTTGCTAGAGAAAGTTGGAGGATTTTGTGGGGCATCATACAAAAAACTCTGTGGCAGTGGTCCCTTAGAAAGGCATCCAGGCATTTATTTGGAGGCTCAGCAGAGCACACTTGGTCAATCATTTGGTTTTGGTTTTGGTTTTTGTTTGTTTGGTGTGGCCCATCTTTTGTTTTTGCTTTTTTATTTTTATTTTTTAAACTTTGGTACATCTCTCACATGGTCTGCTGAGGCTCCATAGACACCACAGAAAGGGCACTGGTCTATGGTTTGGGCACAAGAAAGACCAATGCAAGTTAAGGAAGAGGGGAGAAGAAAATGTATATTCTGCATATTGCTTGGGAAAAGCCGTGAGGAGGGCAGGTGACGGTGAGAGGTGACCCCTGAGTTCAGCTTCCTTGTGCTGTGAGTTCACGTTGGCCTCCTGCTGGTAACACACCAGTGTGGTCCTGGATCTTTCCACTGTACTGATGTTCTAGCTGCCCACTCGGGTCAGATAACCTGAGGCTTCTCTGGTGTGGTTAATGCATACTGAATTTCCTTCTGAGTTTCAAAATTCCACAGAAATTAGTAACCACTAATATCATTATTTCACATTCCTTTACACTATTTTATAGAAAAATAAATGCTCTAAAAATATATTTTCAGTCAGCCTAAGAAATAATTATTGACTGAGTTGTAATTCTTTGTTTGCTTTTTGTTTTTTGAGACAGGGTTTCTGTGGGTAGAACTCTGGGTAGTCCTGGAACTTGCTCTGTAGACCAGGCTGGCCTTGAACTCACTGAAGTCCACCTGCCTCTGCCTCCCGAGTGCTGGGGTTAAAGGTGTGCAGCACTAGTGCCTTTTCTGGGGCGTGGGTGAGGGAGTTGTACTTCGTGTTGTGGCTTAAACTTGCAGTGATTTAAGGAACCAGGAACAGCTTTCCTGAGCAGGCAGTGCACTGCTTTCTTGTTTCTTTGTGCTCATGATCTTACAGTATGGTAGTTATCCTCACCTTTGACCTCAAATGACTTGAAATGGTGGAGTGACATTTCAGAAAAATCCAGTCTCATTTTTCTCTTTTGTCAAGAAGCCATAGAGAAGAATCAACTATGCATGCTGTCCAGAAATCTGGAAAAATCAACAGATAGATTTGGTTGCCTTTATGCAAATTCTAGATTCATATCCTTAAGAGAAATAAATAAATATTTCCTCCTCGATTTGTATTAGCAGAAAGAAATTTTAGCAGTTGGATGGGAGAAGTAACATCATTATTTTTTATACCCCAGTATGGGTAACTGTGATTGGTGACTAACAGAATTTCTTAAGGCGAGGGGCTTTGAAGGTTTCCAACACTGGGGATGATGGATGAGGCCGTGGCTGAGTCAGCTACTCCGTCTTACTGTTATACATTATATACACATACTGAAGTGAGTCCTCATGCCCAATAAATATGCGGGATTATGATGTGCATCCTAAATTGTTATGTCATTTCTTAAAAAGAACTTACACTAAATCCTGTTTTGGGTATCTGGGTTCATGTCTTAGGACAGTTGGTTCCTTCTTGAGTCACATTTGTGTGTGCACCTACTGTTTCTACTTAGAGTATTTCAGATCAGTTTTGTGACATGGGCGGATTCAGCCAGGGCCTCCATTGCCTGTGAAGTTGCAGAGCTTTCGGAACAGCGGTGGGTTGACAACTCCGCCTGTTCTCACTCTTGGCCAAGCAGTGAGGTGTTTGGTTCCTGTTACTGTGGGCGGTCCACCATCATCAGAACTTTGGGGACTAGTCGTTGTCAATCATCCTGGCCACGACAGGCCTGTGAAGCGGACTCCTCCGGAGTTGAAAGTAATTATTTTTACTCTCCAGAGCTGGTCTCTTACAGATGGTTATTGGCTCTCCCGATTGTAGTTTGACTTCAAAAGGAAGGAGCCCACTCCTACCCCCACCCCCAGGGTTTCTCTGTGTAGCCCTGGCTGTCTGGTACTCACTCTGTAGACCAGACTGGCCTTGGACTCACTAAGATCCGCCTGCCTCTGCCTCCCAAGTGCTGGGATTAAAAGCGTGTGCCACCACTGCCCGGCTAAGAAGGAAGCTTTTAAGTCAATGTTTTCTCCTTCCTCTTGCAAACGTTGATGGAGATAAATGAGTGCATGTGGTTCTGAAGCAAAGACTGGATTGCCAACATCTTTTGATGTTTTCTGCTATTTTTTCCTCTGATACTTTAATGAGAATTACTTATGAGGAGCATGCTTTGTGTGGCCTGTTCTGTTTTATGATTTTTCCTCCTGTCATCGAAAGGCTTTTAGACTTTAACTAAGACAAGTTTCACAGCATTTAAGTGGTTAACTGAACATTTAGTAAATAGTTATGATACAGACAAAACTGAAATTTTGTTTGAACGTTATTTAAATTTTTCATTGGCATACAAAATTATTTGTTGTTTATTATATATACTTTCTGCTCTGACCAGTGAATATTATGTAGCTATTTTGCAAAGTTTATATTCAGACATTTTGAAATACAGGATTTATGACTTTGTGACTGAAATCTGAGAATCTGTTTTGATAGTTTGACTAATAGATTTCTCAGGTTTGTGAATTGCATAAAATGCCAGGTCATCCATTTTCCAAAAGCAAAGCACCCTGGTTATCTCCGAATAACCTTCAAAGAAAAATGAGACGCTTGGTGTAAAAATGTACTTCAAGGTTTTTGTGTGTGTGTGTAAGTGGCAAATATGATTGCACAAAATCCTTCAGTTTGCAAAACAAATAATTATATCAAAGTGCAAAATTGCCTTCCTCTGTCAACTATTTAAAAGTTGTTTTAGTGACTATAATCTTACCTTTTTCCAATGTTTTCAGAGTAATTCTCCAGCCCAGTGTTCAGAGCTGTAAAATCCCTGAACCTAACCTTTCTGGCAGTGCAGGCATTACTAAACGAACCACCAGATCTGCTTCGGGGAAAAGCAGTCTTAAAAGGTGAGAAAAGAGTCCTACTGTGGAAGGCCCGTTTGTCTCCAGTTTACTCTTTTGGACCCTGCTTCTGGGGCGGACATGAAGATAGGAAGGTGGAGTTTCTGTGATGAGAATGGAGGCTTCTGTGTTACTGGCTGTCCAGAGGAAATTCCTCGTGTTGCAAGTGTGGTCTCTGGCATGACACGGGGAAGCTGAGGGCGTTGCCCCAGAACTTTTCCAGGGTGCTGTGTCCGTCTTGGAGGAAGCCTCTTCATGTCTGTCAGGTTCAGCCCAGTGAGTCATGGCAGAGCAATCTCTGCCACAGCCCTCTCTCCAAGACCTGCCGTGGCTGCTTCTTCTTCTGTCTCCTCAGTTATCACTCCTTTCATTGAGAAAGTTTTCCACTGTCTCTGGATGTTTGTTATAAACCAAAGGCACACATGTAATTTTTAAGCTATTCTGAGACCCAGCCTCTGATGAGGGATGAGACCACAAGGTTGCTGTTTCCCCGCCTATAGGTAGGCAGCAGGAGCTTGGACGCCATCTGCTGGCGGTGGTGCTGCTTCACTTTGAAATGGGTAGCTCTGAGGTTAACCTGGGCCAGACTCTGCATTCGCCTCTTTTACAGTCTCTTCCTTTCATGGGAAGTCTTCACCCTCATCACTTACATGGTGTAAGTTTGTCCCTGGTGAGCTCCACCGTCACTGTCTGTCCCATGAACTCTGTGTACTCGGTCTTCTAAGGAATGCTTTTTAAGTTTTTTTGTTTTTCCTCGTTGCTGAGTCTTTTGTAAGATTTCACTACGGAGCTACAGTATCCTGAGAACAGGACCAAGAACCAGCATGGGTACTTGAGAGTTGTCACGCAGACACTGACGCAGAAGTTGGGGATTTTATGTGTGTAGAGTGTTGGTGCCCACGGAAGCCAGGGAAATTAGAGTCCCTGGAGCTAGATAAGTATTCGTGTTCCTTTTATTCTGTGGTTCCAACCTGACAAGAAAATTAAAACACTGACAAAAGGTCAAATTTGGGTATAATAACATAGTATCCAGGTGTTATAACAGAAAAATAGGAGATTGGCAAAGTTGTGTCAGATGAATCAGGAGCCGTTTGTGTGCTCATTGATTGAGAGTGCTGGTGCTGGGACTCGGGGTTTCATGTCAGCAAGGCAAGTGCTTTAGTACTGAGGTAAATCCCCAGCCCGAGTCATGTCTTAAAAGAAAATTAAAGAAAATAAATGTGCCTTATTTTATGAATAAAATAATTAAAATGAAAAAAAAAGAAAATATGCTCCTGAAGAAAAGTAAGAAGAGTAAATAAGTAAAAGTCCCATGTAAAATCTTGAGGTCTAACTCCAGTTTGTAACTATACATTAGGCTGTATGTAGAGAAGTGTATCACCATATAATTATTTACGGAGTGCACATTTTTAAATATGCATACAAATGAAGCACCAGCAAACTCCTTCCAACTTTTCCATTAAGTGGAGGGAATGGGAGTACCTTTGGTGGGAAGTCAGACTGTTGGAAGGGCCCTGGGAGTGGAGTTCTAGCCAAGCTTTGAATCACATCATGCCATATTCCCCTGGGGGGGCTGACTGTGCATCAATCTTTGTCTCTAGGTCTCTTGGCTTCACGTGCCCTTCCTGTGACCTCCACTTGTCCTCTCCAGAGAGCAGTTTCTGATTTTAGTGAGGTGCTCCCAAGGGCGTGGACTGGATGCTTTGAATAGCCTAAGCAGACTTCAGACTAAATAAGCAGGGCTAAATGAACTGTCCCAAAGTGCCTTTCAGGAATTTGGGAGAGTATTAGAAACCAATAAAAAGGGAGGGAGGGATTGGGGTTGCTGTGGCCTATATTCATATTACCTTAACTATTATCATCTCCGGCTTACAAAAGAAAGGCACACAACCGTGTATGGCGTTCCACTATTTCTAGAAAACAAGGAGAATCAGAGACTTCCAGGCTATAACCTGTTGTGTCTACTGAATAAAAAGTTCAGCTTTTGGTTGGAGGACATTAAAGAAATTAACCTTGGTATATAATCTAATCCAGGAAAATAGTCTCCCCTGAGGTGTTTGGGTAATTCTGACATACTTAATTGAAATCTCTTTAAACAATAGCCCTCCCCCCACCAAAAAAAAAATCACATTCAAAATCAGTATTGCACCCTCTTTCAGTTTCCTAAGGGTGCAGGCTCACCAGGTCTCCTGGCCTCTTGTGGGAGAGGCCCTCTCTGTTACAGGTCCACACGCTCACGCATCTCTTCGCAGTGGCCCATGGGGCTTCATTCCCACCCCACATCCCCATTTGTTTTCTGAGGCTTCCAGGATGGAGATTCTCTCCAGCCTCACTTTGCACTGAATTGAGATTCCCCCCCCCCCCAACAAATCCCCTTAAAAGAACAGGCTGAGCAGGTGAGCATGTCAGGATAGAGGTGTTTGCTGTTGGAAGAGAAGGACCACTGTGCTTCTCATGTCAATGCCCTCATGTTGTGTGTCCATCTGGACGGAAACGCATCCAGCCTGTGTGGGTTGGAGAGGTTTGGTTCCTGCACTGGTGCCTTGTGTGGCTCCTGCTCATTTGTCAAGTTCAGACGGAAGTTTGTAGTCTCCACACTTTACACTCCCTGCCTCCTCTCAGGAGTGTAACTCCATCACAACTCTGCTTTTCTGTGTTTCCACACTGACTCTGAAGCATCCTCTCAGAATGAGTCGAACACCATCGCACCTCCAGGTGGACAACTTCCTCATTTGGGCCATTCACCTCATTGTTGCATGTTTCTAGAAGCTCTGGAGTTTCTTTTGTACAGTCCTTTCTTTTTCAGTTATTTCATCCCATTTTCTTAAGTCTGTCATGTCCAAGTGACCTTTCAAGTTGCATCTTTGGGAACCATCACTCTTCTGCCACCAAACCACCCTAATGCCTATGGCTCAGGGTAATTTGTACCTTGTCATCCTGTTAGGTGGTATGGTATTCAGGGTTCTTCATTACTCATCCAAACCATAAATAAGTGTGTCTGTGACCATCTCACCTGAGATGGACTTTTTAAGTCCTTGCTGTGAAATTCATGGCCATCTTTCCTGTCTTTGCATCACAACTCTAAAGGTCTCAGCCCCGGGGTCCTGTTCTATTGCTCTGGGATTTCATCCTTCATCCACCATCATCTCCAGGAGTCCCAGGATGTTGTCTCTCTATTTTTAAGTACTGGTTTCCTCTGAACTTCAGTTAATGGCCATTTGGAATTCCAGTTATATTTCTAGTTGATTAGACCTGCCAACTGTCTTTGTACTCAGTACTCTTAAGCTCATGTCTGTAAAAACTACACACCAAATTCAGATGTGTCTTCTGTTAGCCAAGTGAGGGTCACTTCCAGATCAGAAGCAGTTTTATGGATGAGTGTCTTTTCTTTTTCTCGCTTTTCCTTTTTCTTTGAAAGTTGCCGATGGGTTTGAAACATAACACATTGTGGGAGGAAGGAAGAGAGGAAGGGTGAGTCAGGTTGATTTCTGGTGAGCCCAGAGGGGCCCTCCCTGCCCAAATCTCCTTACAGACAGGCCAAGCACTCTGAGAAGGTGGGGCTGCCTAAACTAGAAACTGCTTGAGACGCTGGAGCTTTTTCTGTGAGCACATTCTGGCCTTGGAACCACCCAGTAACCCCTCTCTCTCTTTCCGTTCTTCCCTCTTCCCCCACAGCCTGGCTCCTTGGAGGGAGAGGAGGAACGCTTTGCGACAAATGCCCGTGCTGGCGTTATGGTACCTTGCCTTGCTCTGCTGCCCGCGCCTGCGCCTGCTTGTATTTGTTTATTTTGTTTGTTTCTACTGCTTTTTTTTTTTAAATGAAATTTGAACTTTCCTCTGCCCTGCCTTCCTCTCGCGTCTGTCTTCATGGTTGGTGTTGTCCTGTCTCTTCCAAAGAGTGTCAGATAAACCACACCAAGTACGCGCTTCTCCGCATGCCCGTGCTTGTCTCATGTTGCCACCCTTGTCTTTGGAAACTTCTTGTTTCTTCTGGGACACTTGAAAGTCTTCATGGTTAATCTTTTTCTTTTTTCTCCTCAGTCCAGCCGTTTCAAGGACTAAGACAGTCTTGCGTTAAAGTAAGAAACTGCTGACCGGCACTCCAGGGAAGACTAGGAACAGAAAACCCCAACAGGATTTAGCCAGTCGCTCTGAGAACAAAACAGACACTGCAAAGGCCTTAGTTTCTCTCCACATAAGAAGTTCATTCAATGAAGAAAATGTCACTGGCCTCTCAGCCACGCACTGACTGTAGGGTGTGGTTGAACATTAGAGGGCCCAACTCCCCCTTTGTAATCTCAAGCTGGACGAAAGCTGCTGTCGTGAATTTAGTCTCAGGTGTCAATGCCCGGCCCTCTGCCACCAGAGAGCTGTCTGGTGAGTGTGGTACATGTGTGTTCCTGTGATGGCAATCGTGTTCGCTGCTGGCCTTCAGAAGGATCTGATGAAGGTCTCTTGGGTATTTATTTTTTGTTCAGCCCGTGACCGCCATCTTGCGATTTATAAAGATGAAAGAAGACGAGCATCCCTCCAGTGGTACCCTCCGTCTAAGACAGGATTTGGTACAATGTTTCACTTTAATCCTGTTAATACTGTTGTGATGTTCACTGTGTGAAGTACCCAAGCTGCTTGTCTTTCACCAAAGAGTGCTTTAATAACAATCTGTGAAAACTGCATTTAAACACTGTTACCTGTTGCTGTGGTCACCAAAACATGCTAAAGAATGTTGATAGAGCATTTGAACCTTTTCTCAGTTGAAAGGTTATATAAGTCCTTCCTTGTGTCCTTTAGGATGAAGATTTCAGGGCTGGGACGTTGGATCGCTCAGTCACATGTCAGAATTGTGTTTTCTCCAATACATTAAAACCAAACAGCAGTGCTGATGTTTGGTGGCTTTAAAAACAATATTGTTCATCCTCTGTAGAGTCTTTTCTCTGTGCTGCTGTGGAGTTTTGTTTCCCATGTGATTCAGTTTGATTTTAGCGGCAATTGCTTGCTTCTGGAGTTAAGCTGTTTGTGTAAGAGAACTCACTGTTGCCTTTGGTTAGGGAATGCGACTAGAAACTGTAGCGTTGCCTTCTCTCTTCACCCCTGCTGGAAGCCAGCAGCACCCATGCCATGAAGCAATTGCAAAGCCAGAATTTATTTGTTGCCAAAAAGAAAAAGACAGAGCCAATCATTAGAGAATGCTTTACAGTTGTCCTGGTTACTTCCACAGCAGAGGATAATGGTTTTTTGTTTGTTTGTTTTGTTTTGTTTTGTTTTTTGACTCTTCCCAGTTTGGAGACTGGAGAAATGCAGTATTGAAAGCCATTAAGAGCCAGTGCCTTCCTAAGACAGACGAATGTGTCAGGCGAGCAGGTGACCCCACTTGAAAAGTTGCCCTCCTTGTAGATAGAATGAATAAGTTAAAGTCTGGTAAATAAAAAAAAAAAATTGAAAAACATAGGGTCCCCCATTTCAGTGTTTCTATCCTGACGTTACCTGGGGATGTCAATGTAGAATCCACACGAAGAGCCCCTCCCCAGTCAGCTTTTAAACACTGGAGAAAGGCAGTTAAGATCTAGGTAGGAGGACATTTAATTTACTTGTAATACTCAATCAAATTGCACCTGAGTCTAAAATAGCAACCTCACAGGGTGGTTCTTCCTCCCCTGAGCAAGCTAGGCCTAGTACTTAGGAGACCTTACTTCCACGTGAACCAAGCTGGATTTGCCCTGTGTATCAGGATGGGTGAACAGGGCCTGCCCACCGTGACTCATGGTGATTGAGTCTGGGAATAAAACCACTTGGGTGTCAGTGATAACCACAGTGCTTTTTAGAAATTGCCCCTTTGTGTTTTCAGCTGCAATTGCTACCACCGTGGCTCTTGCTAAAAATTTCCTCTCTTGCTGGTTGCTTAGGAAACGTGAGTTGGTGAGGACACATTCCCAGGAAAACCTACTTCATTCAGATGCTGAGGTGATAGCTCTAGCGATGGACACTCACAGCACTGACTGGTGGCATCTGGGACCCAGAAGGTCTGGGTCTGACTAATGGAAAATCCTTCCTTCTTTGAATTAGTGGACAACCCTCCCCAGCCACAACTACTCAGAACCTTCTGGGGCAGAAGACCCTGTTGCTACAGAGCATAAATCAGTGGCTTTTGGGTGGAGGGACCCCTAACTTAAGAGCTTCAGATAGCTTTGAAAGCCATCAAGTCCTTCTCCAGCAGAATTAGAATTAGGAAGTATGCATATAGGTGAAGGGGAACTCAGACCCTCCAGAGTTCCAGAGAGGAATCTCTACAAAGCCAGGCTTCAGGACTTACAGACAGATTAATACAGTTACGAGGCCCAGCTAGAACTCTGTTGCCAAGAGGCAAGAAGGATGGGCTCTGAACAGCGCCACATTCGGTGGTAGTTGTATTGGTCTAAAATGGCCGTATGATGCTCTTCCTCAGAACTTTCCAGCTTTAACTTGATCCCCAAAACGTAGCCCCTACCCATTGTCCTGCCCCATGCCCTACCGCCTCTCCCCCATGGGTGTAGCCCCTACCCATTGTCCTGCCCCATGCCCTACCGCCTCTCCCCCATGGGTGGCTTCTACCTCTTGGCTTGGGCACCGACAGGTCATAGAGGCTTTTTCTCAAGTGTTCTCATGAGGCCCTCGGCGCATTTTCAGGTCTAACAGCCCTTTCCGCTATCTGGGTAACTTTGTGCCTGGAATGCTTAGGCCTCCGTTACCTTGAATCGCTGTCATTTGGTGTGTGTCCTAGAAGTAACAGCTGCTTTTCTGCATATATTTTCTGAAAGTTCTTACCGGAATTTAGAAAGCAGTTAGTTAGAAACCTTAAAATCTATTTTCTTTAAGATTTCTCTTCCACTGAAATGTCCTAGTGAGTTAGCGACCGCTCTTGCATTTCTCCTTAAATATGAGTGTTCCCCATGTCACTGACTGGAAATAATACTACAGATGTGTTTAAAAAAAAAAAAAAAAGACTTGCCTATACTGTATAAGAAATTACCTCTTTAATGATCCAATCGAACTCACTGTGGATAGACGTGTCCATCAGATTAAAATACCACAGTTTTGCATCCATCATTTGAAGACTTTATTGTATGCTTGTGTGCAGATGATTAATTGAAGTTTTAAAGTGTAACTGATGAATCAGTATTTGATCAATCATTGTCTTGTTATTTTATTAAATTGTATATTTCTAATCATATTTTTTAAAGCTGAGAGGACTGGTTGGATGTTTATTCTCCTGAAGGTATTTTTAAGACAAAGCTTCACCGTAGCCTGTAAACTTGGCACATACATGTAGTTTTTGATACTTCTTGTTGCATTTGAAAATCTTGTGTATTGTAAAATGGTTTTATACAAAATACTAAATGGTAGAAATTGTATAATTTACAATCATATAATTAAAAATATTAAACGGTTTTTTGACTTATTGCGTCTACTTACTGAGCAAAACCAGTAAATAGTATTTTAAATATAAAATGGATTTGACTTTGTTTTTTTCAAGACAGGTTTCTCTGTAGTTTTCAGAGCCTGGCTTGTAACTCACTCTGTAGACCAGGCTGACCTCGAACTCAAAGATCTGCCTGCCTCTGCTTCCCAAGTGCTGGGATTAAAGGCGTGTGATTTAATTTTTAGCTTGCAAGGGACATCAAAACAAAATATTACAGATTGTGTGGGACAAGTAAAGAAAAATATATTCCCTTAGTGCCAGAAGCACAAAGCTCAAGATCAAGATGTCAGCAGGGTGGGTTTCTCTTGAGGTTGCTGTTCTTGGGTCAGTGATGGACCCTCTTCACTGGACGTCTTCTGTGTCTGCCCATCCCTGGTGTGTCTTACGAGGTTACCAGTGAGAATGGATTAGGACCACTGTAATGACTTGCTTTCACCTTTTAAAGGTCCTGCCTCTAGATGTAGCCAGTTGTAAGGTACAGAGGGATTAGGGCTTCAGGACTTAAATTGTAGGATGCACAGGAGGTGAGTGAGTGAGGGTGCCTGCTATGAAATCATTCCACATTGGACAATTTGGAGATCAATGGCCTGGAGGATGAGAGTCAGGAACAGTAGGTGTGGGGCCCGTAGGTCATGGATCATAGCATGCCGCCTGGCCGCATAGCTGGCAAAGCCCTTTGTGTCTCAGCTCCCTGGGTTATTTCCTTGTGTGACCCGGAGAGCCACACGGTCTGTAGTCTCTTCTCCACACTGATATTCCTTCGCTAGTGAACCAAATGAAACAATTCATGCAGAGTGTTCCCCACAACTGGAACACAGGTTTGCGGAGGTTATTTTATATCTTTTAGCACAGGTGAATGTCTGATAATGTAGCCTGATTTTAGATTATGACTCCCATGTCTCTGGTATCTTTGGTATGTAACCTGATGCATCGGAATGGTGTGATTGGTTCACATTATCTTTGCCTGAAGGTGGAAATACACCCAAAGCAGGCAAGTCTCTGGGAGTGTCTTGTTCAGAGCCCTGGCGAAGGGGTATGAATGGAAAGCTAAGTAAAAGGACTACCAAGATGGCCCAACAGGTAAAGGCATTTACCACACAGGCCTGCCTGGTAACCCAAGATCTATCCTAGAAGCCATAGAAAGGTAGAAGGAAAGAATTTGACAGAACTGTCCTCAGCCCTCTACAGGGTGCACACGCTCCCATCCCCAACACACAAACATTTCCTTTTAAAGAAGCAAAGCCAGTTTTCACGCCTGTGTTAGTAGGAGCATGGAGGAGCAGTTTGAAAGACTTCATCCAGAGCCCAGACTGTTTGTGTTTAAAACTGGTCTCTGACCACTGTCGACTGGGACTGAGTCATCCTACCTAGATCTGTTTCTACTTCAATAAGATGGGATGATAATATGAGTTAATATCATGAGCCACTCAGTGCAAATGCTTGGCATGTACTAATCTGTATTATGTTCAATTAAAAAAAATATGAAAATATTGCTATAATGCTTTTCAAATGGATGGTAACAGCTCCCGTTGGTAGCTGTTGAGACATGGGTGAGCAGGATATTGACGACCACACACACACTGAGGCCATGGGGTCTCTTCCTTCTTTTATCCAGATTTGAAGTGTTTTGTTGGTGGTGACTGGCACAGTATGACCCTGTTTCTATCATGTTTGTTGTGGGAGGAAAATGACCCTTCTGGGCAATCTGTACAGTCTCTTCGCTAGCTCCCTTTTTTGAGGGGACTGATTCACGTGTGTGGAAGTCCTTGTGTGCCGCCCTGTACCACGCCTGCAGCCCTGCCTTGTTTCTAATGGAGTCTCATCTCTTTGTCAGCCAGTCTGCATGGCTTTGACGAGCTCATGGATGACCAGTGTTCTGTCCAAACGGAATTGGCCAGGTAAGGAGGCACTTGGCCCGGAGGACCAGATCTCATAGGGCTGCCTGCTACCAGTGTTCACAGAACAGCACATTTTTAAACAGCCTCTGGGTAGGAGAAGGCGGGGGAGGAGGCACAGGCTGGGTGGGTGCTGCCTTACTGGGAGCGAGCTTATGGAACAAATCTTTTCAGATAGGACAATTCTTCCTTGTGTAGGACTCTAGATGATGCTAGGTGTCTGGCAGTCCCACCCACACCTCAGTGCCAGCCAGACGCCCAACCATTGGACAGCCCCAGTCCCCTCCTCTCCCCCGCCCCCAGGATGACTAAGTGCACAGAGAGCTTTTGTTGGAAGCATCAAAGCTGCCGCCCAAGCAC
Source organism: Ondatra zibethicus (assembly GCA_004026605.1). Lineage (NCBI taxonomy): Eukaryota > Metazoa > Chordata > Mammalia > Rodentia > Cricetidae > Ondatra > Ondatra zibethicus. The sequence continues at coordinate 99,482 of PVIU01004787.1, read as the reverse complement.
TCTGGATCCTGCTGAAATAGGGGTTCCTCGCCCTTTCTGCTCTGGTCCAAGACCAGTGGGAAGGGAAAAGACATCACTTCTGAGAGCCAAATTCTAGGGTAGGCTTCGGGTTGTCTAGTCAGCTACCTTCCTGCCTGATCCTAGATGTATTCACAGTAACCTGACTCTGTTATATCCCTTGGAAATGGGGAAGGTCTTCTGAGGTCCAGCTGGAGGACACAGGAAACACCTCAGGCAGGCCTAGGGTTGGCAAGTCCTCCGGCATTGTGGATTGGCAGGACAGGATGGGAAGGGGAGCTAGTGGCGGCCATTGTTTACTTATCCGGAGGGACGTGCTGCAAGGGTCTCATTGGTCATGCTTTGCCATGAGCACAATGGCTGGCCCTGGACTGGGGGTAAGAACGGGTTTGAGAACAGCTTAACCGTCTCCTCCTTTTCCAGTGATAGCTGGCTGTCTCGGGCTGTAACCTTTCTAGACCGGCTTTTGATATGGCTCAGGGTCCGCAGGGCCTAGCCCTCCGGAGATCTCTCCTGACTACGGTGCTGCGCTCCTCACCGCGAATCTTGTACAATGTAAGCCTATTTTCTCAGGCTTGTGCCTCAGCCACCCAGCAAACGTGTCTGTCTCGTTCTTCCAGTATTGCCACTGGGTGCCCCGTCAGCTCTGTTGGTGGGTGAGAAGGGAGCCCAGTTGACACCCCTGGGGCAGCTGCTCAGTTCCAAGCCCAGTGGGGCTGTGCCACTCTGGGGCCCTCTCGGGTGGATGCCTCCTGTGGGCAAAAAACCCTCGACTTCTCCAGCAGTGTGGCTGGTTCCACGGGTGCACAGCATGCCTGGGAGAACAACCCTACCTGCCTGTTACCTCAAGGCCTTATGGGAACATCCTCAACATGTTCACTTACCTCATAGGCCGCCTGGTATTATTTCTTCCCTTTCTGCCCTTCCAAAAGCCTCTCCATGGCCCCATTACCAATCTGCATTCCTGAGCACTTGGGACTTTATTAAATACAGATCTTCCTGTTGCTGTCTCATTAGGCCACGAGCCAGTGTCTCCGTGAGCCACCAGTACAGTTCTGGGGTTCATCATGAATGATCACACAGGTGCCCTAGGTGCCTTTAGTATTTGACAGCTCTCAGGATTGCCTCTCTGGTCACCTTGCCTTATAAACGCTTCTGTGTCCCCAGCTACAGTCGGCCATGTGCAACTGGGCATTCTTGCGAAGAGTGCTTTAAAGGCTTCTGTCGCTCTGCCCTGTTGGTTGGGCCTGCCAGGCCCACTGGGTGGTTCTCTGGGTTGTAGGCACCTCTGTGTTTTGATTAGGGACATTCCTGTTACCAAGTCACTGGTAGCCTTGGAGCCTGAGTGCAAGTTCTGGATCAGAGATGGATGGGGTTGAGGCAGCAGGAACCACTAGGACCTTAGTAAGCCTGAGCTCTCCCTCGGCTCCTAGTCTACCCAAGTACCTCTCTGGTGGTGGCTTAAAACAGAAGCATTACCACCCATACTCCAGGGATTCCTATGTCCCAGTCAGTTACAGTGCCTAGAAAGAACACTGGGCTCGGGGAACGGGGCCTTTGTCTGCCTTGGGCTCTTCCCATGGTGGGGGCACCCATGCCTGTGGGTGGTCTGAGCTGTATTGTTTCCTTTTAATAGTAATTCTGGTGGGTCAGCATATGGTGCCTTGAGGGAGAAATGACGTTAGCACAGACTCTGAGGGTAAGTGCCTTGGTGTGGACTTTGGTCATCAAGAGATCTGTGTCTGTTTAAGGACAGTTTCGGGTGAACCCGTTTTTTTTTTGTTTGTTTTGTTTTTCCTTAATCCTTTCCTGTACCACATAAATATAGGTGACTACAGGACAGTGCCCAGCCAAGCTTTCAGTGCTCGGGGTCCACTCAGGGTTGTCCCTTGGGTTGTACCTAGGGCCACAGTGGGAGCAGATTGGACCCAGGGAAATTGATCCTCACAGGAATGGGTGGGAGGCAGCCGTAGCAGGAGGAAATATGGGCGGACCTTGCCTCTCCTTGTAGTACTGCATGGTAAGCCTGCAGTGGGCAGCACGTGTTCACGAGAGAGTGTGGTCAGTTTTCCCACCTTGAGGCAGGTTCTGGCTCTTCAGCCTTGCCTGCACCACATGAGGAACTAAGCGCTGACAAGACAGTGTGTGCCTGACCTGCCTGGAGACAGCAAAGATGTTTACCGAACAGCCTGGCCGAGAGTGCAGACCCTTGCAGCAGACATCCCTAGCACAGCGGCAGCTTCTGGTTCCCAAGTGCTTTAAGCTGTCACTCATCCAGAGACACAGGAAACAGCTGTTTCGGCCACACTTTCCTGTTTAGATGTGTTGGCATCGCTCATGCCCCAGCAAGGCAAGCAGAATTCCTTCAGGGTTCTACAGCCCTGAACTCTGAAACCACTCAGTTCAGAAGTGACACGCAGGCCACCCTGACTGGCCTTCCACCTCTAAGAGACAAGGTTTCTTTGGTGGCTAATCTGCTTGGGTTTTAAGTTATCGGCCAGAATCACTGGTTGAGAGTCCCCACCTCATGACATGTTTCACCCAGCCCGTCAAAGGGGCCTGGCAGGCAACTTTGAGGCTTGGTCCTATTTTGGGTATACATCCATGCAGAATGATCTTGCTGATGGCTTTCTCTGCCCTTGACTTGTGTTCTGCCGTCTTCTCTGGAATACCCAGGCTGTAAGCCAGGCTACAAGCGATAATTAAATCAACTTGCCCCATCCAATCAGCAAGGCAGGCTTCCCATCATGGCATACTTCTCACAAGCAGTGTGCCAGCCCGGGGAAGAAGAATGAATAAGGCAGTCAGTTCATGTATCTTTGTACTCATTCATTTAATAAACATGGGGTCAGAAGCAGGAGGACACCCGAAGCGAACAGCCTTGGTGGTAACATGTCTAGACGTTCAACTTTGATTCGACCAAACCCCAAGAGAGTTCAGATTTACAAAGTTCAGAGGGAACGCCAACCTTCACTTACACCTGGGTTCCAGTTCAGCACCGTCTCCGACTGTGTGACCAAGTGGGGAGAGCGAGGCTCCACCATAAGCAAACCAGGCCTCCCTCCTCATTTCTACAGCTGTGATCCCTTGGCTCGTCCCTCCCCGACATGAGGAATATTCTGATTTTGCCAGTGGCTGGGGTGGCCGGGCCTTAGGTCTCAAGCTGTTTGGAGTGACTGACCCGTGAGGTGATTCCTAGCCTCCACCAGAGGTGGGAAGAGCAACACAGGAACTGGGGGTGGCCCAGGGGAGGAGCCTGACCACAGTGTTCACAGTGGGTAAGTGGGATTGAGTGATAAGTCCGTACTAACAGCACTGAATTCTGACACTATTTTTTGTCTTGTTTTGTCCGTTTTTGAGACGGAGTCTCACTATGTAGCTCTGACTGTCGGGAACTTTCTTTGTAGTCCGGGCTGGCCTTGAACTCACAGAGATCTGCCTGCCTCTGCTTTGAATGCTGGGATTAAAGGTTTAGCCACCACTGCCCGGTGACAGTAGTTTTAAGAAAGAAAAACTATACATTTACCAGGAAGCCTTTTCATTTGATTAGTGAGTTAAATAACACAGTTTTAAATCATATACCTAACAACCATCTGAACACTAAGTGCGCAGACATATACCACGAGGTAGTTTAAATCACCACTGAAAGCTAGTACTTCCTCTGCCTCAGAGTGGTTGTCACTGGTGCGTGATGACAGTTTAAAGTTGGTATCTGCATAAAAACAACTCAGGAAATTTCTCAGCAGAACTGAACCATTATGGGCAATGGTATGGAAACTAGGCTATGGCTGCTTTAAATGAGCAGCTCCAGTTCTGTGTCCTGAAATGCTAGAGGACTCGTCTAGACAACTCCCTAAGTCATCTCAATAGGGGTTCTTTATTTTTATTTTTTTGGATTTTCACAACTCACTCTGTAGACCAGGCCGGCCTCGAACTCAAGATCTGTCTTCCAAGTGCTGAGTTTACAGGCGTGCACCACCATGCCCTGCAGCTTTGCTGTCTAATAACTTTACACTGCACTTCTGTGGTAGAAATGAATGTGGTAGAAATGTGTTCTATGTACACATTTGAAACGTTATTCCTTACTAAAGTCTCCATCGTTCATCTGTGGGAAGTGCCTGACCTCATGGGACCTGCACTTCACATCCCACAGAGCAGGAAAGCGCAGCCAGTTCACACGACATGGGAAAAGCAACATCTATTGTTCTTAGAGTCTGACTCTTCTAGCGGCAAGGAAAGTCTCTTCATAGTGCTGCTAGGCCAGGGCCGGGAAGTCCTCAGGGTCATCCGGGTTGGGAGCGACATCTTGGGTCTAAAGAAAAGAGAGGTTTTAAATTGATGGCCCTTCCCCCACCCAGCTGTGGCCAGCATCAGACCACTTACTGTGTGACACAGGCAGCCACCCCATTCCTGCCCATGCCAGCCCAGGGTGGAACCAATGGAGCCACAGTGAAAGGCACAGTGGCCTCAGGGCCACCATCAGGAGCTGTCTCCTTTTTGCCTTCTGGATCTGACACCTTCTTGTCCCAATATGTAACTGTTTAGAGCTGTAGAGTTGGCTCAGTGGTTAAGAACATTGACTGCTCTTCCAGAGGACCTGGGTTTGAGCCCTAGCATTCACATGGTAACTCACAGCCATCTGGATCCAATGCCCTCTTCTGGCCTCCAAGGGCACCAGGCATACAGGTGGTACACACACACTTAAAAAGTAACCATTTACTACAGACTAGGTACCTAAGGTAAGCAAGAATGAATTTACACAGTTTCCCACACAGAGCTCAAGTTTCAGGGAGAGACATGAAGTCAGGAACTTAAGTCACAGGGGTTCAGTGTCACAGCAAGGTTTTCTGAAGAGTCCCAAGATGAGCCTCAGCATAGGAGCAGGGGACAGATGTGACACCTGTGGCCTGCACAGGTTTGCGGTCGTTTGCTGGGGCCACACTGAAGTGTATGTTGCTCAACAGGAGTGGCAATTACTGTTCAAAGAATACATTGGCTTTTACTTCAAGTGTGTGCGTCAAAAGGTCTTTGTGTTTGTTTAACAAGCTACAGGTCCTTAACCCCAGCACAGGAGAGGTGGGTAGCAGGAGGACGGGTTCTCAGACCAGAATGGGCTGGGACTGGTTATAGCCTCTTGGTGGATAAACGATTTATGGAGCCCCAGAGCCAACACTAAGCAAGATGCTGCTCCCATCCACTGGAGAGCGCAGCACTGATGGGTAATCACGCAGCAGGGGACATAGCAGGAAGAAATGGTTCAGGAGGGAAGCCTCTGCTCAAAGACCTCGACTGTTGGAGGGGTGCTGTGGACAAAAGTGCTTTAGAGGCTGAGGAGCTACGCGAGATTGGCAGGTGGAAAAACAGAAAGGCGCACAGTCGACGATCTGGGGTGCGGCCTGCTGTAGCTGAGCACTGAGGCACAAAGGGGCCCTGGCGTTGGAAGCAGAACTGTCCTGACGGTACTGTGGCAGCAGAGGGCACAGATGGTTAATAAGCCGCTGTCTGGTGGTCTGGTTTCATCTCAAGCCCAAGGATCTTTTTTACTCAGACTTAGTCACTTATGTCAGGTGACACTGTTCCAAATGGTCCCAGGTCAATCTCCCTCTCCTGCAGCCGTCGGGACTTACCACCACTTCTGCTCTGGGGCCATAGTTCTCTGTTCTTCTGACCCTTCCTCGGCCTCCTCGGGCACTGCCTCTGGCTCCCCGCCCAGGGCGAGGGAGGCTACCAAAGTTAATCTCCAGCTGGGATGTGATGTCGTTGGCAGCTTTCCGGAAGACGTGGGCCTCATCCTCATAGTCGTCCTTCACCATCTGGAACACAGCCACAGTCAGACGGGCACACGCACGGCCATCTCCACACTTGCACAGCTTGGGTCCTAGTAATATGTTGCACTGGTGGCCTGTATGTCCCTGTGGACTTGGAAGACCCTGGCTGTGTCCTAGCCCTGAGCAACTGGGCTAGACACTGGTCTAATACAAGCAAAACTACCCAGGCTGCTCTTCTCCTGCCCTCAGCCTCCCAAGTGCTGGGAATATAGGCATGGGATCCTAGTTAGTCTTCAGACAAGCATTTTCTAATTTACTATTCAAGTACAACCAAAATCCTGTTGGGTGTGGTGGTTCATGCCTTTAATACCAGCACTCAGGAAACAGGCAGGTGAATCTCTGAGTCTGAGGCCATCCTGATCTACATAGTGAATTTCAAGACAATCAGAGCTACATAATAAGACCCTGTCTTAAAACGAACAAATAAAAAAATAAATAACCCAGTCTGGACACGTTAAGATGTAAGATTATATTAGCATGTTTCAAGTGTATTTTGTTGAGATTAAAAAGTTTTAATTTCAAATCAGGTGGTAGTGGCGCACGCCTTTAATCCTAGCACTTGGGAGGCAGAGGTAGGTGGATCTTTCTGAGTTCGAAACCAGCCTAGTGTCTACAAAGTGAGTTCCAGGACAGCCAAGAATACACAGAGAAAAACCCTGCCTCAAAAAACAAAAACAAACAGATTCAACACAATGCCCATCAAAATCCCAGCAAAATTCTTCAAAGACCTCAGAAAAATGGTACTCAACTTCATATGGAGAAGCAAAAAACCCAGGATAGCCAAAACAATCCTGTACAATAAAAGAACTTCTGGAGGCATCACAATCCCTGACTTCAAACTCTACTACAGAGCTACAGTACTGAAAACAGCCTGGTATTGGCATAAGGACAGGAGGAACAATGGAACCAAATAGAAGACCCGGATATCAATCCACACATCTTTGAACACCTGATTTTTGACAAGGAAGGAAAAAATATCAAATGGAAAAAAGAAAACATATTTAACAAGTGGTGCTGGCATAACTGGATACCAACATGTAGAAGAATGAAAATAGACCCATATCTATCACCATGTAAAAAACTCAAGTCCAAATAGATCAAAGACCTAAACATAAAGCCAGCCACACTGAACCTTATAGAAGAGAAAGTGGGAAGTACACTTGAACACATTGGCACAGGGAACCACTTCCTAAATAGAACCCCAGCAGCATAGACACTGAGAGAAACAATAAATAAATGGGACCTCCTGAAACTGAAAAGCTTCTGTAAAGCAAAGGACATGGTCAACAAGACAAAACGACAGCCTACAGAATGGGAAAAGGTCTTCACTAACCCCACATCAGACAGAGGTCTGATCTCCAAAATATACAAAGAACTCAAGAAATTGGACACCAAAAGATCACATAATCCAATAAAAAAAAATGGAGTACAGACCTAAACAGAGAACTCTCAAGAGAGGAATCTAAAATGGCTGAAAGACACTTAAGGAAATGTTCATCCTTAGTCATCAGAAAAATGCAAATCAAAACAACTCTGAGATTCCATCTTACACCTGTAAGAATGGCCAAGATCAAAAACACTGATGACAACTTATGCTGGAGAGGTTGTGGGGAAAAAGGGAACACTTCTGCATTGCTGGTGGGAATGCAAGCTGGTACAACCCCTTTGGATGTCAATGTGGCGATTTCTCAGAAAATTAGGAAACAACCTTCCTCAAGACCCAGTAATATCACTTTTGGGTATATATCCAAAGGATGCTCAATCGTGCCACAAGGACATGTGCTCAACTATGTTCATAGCAGCTTTGTCATAGCAAGAACCTGGAAACAACCTAAATGCCCCTCGATTGAAGAATGGATAAGGAAAATGTGGTACATTTACACAATGGAGTACTACACAGCAGAGAAAAATAACGACAGCTTGCATTTTGCAGGAAAATGGATGGAGCTAGAAAACATTATTTTGAGTGAGGTAACCCAGACACAGAAAGACAATTATCACATGTACTCACTCATAGGTGGTTTTTAAACATAAAGCAAAGAAAGCCAGCCTACAAACCACAATCCCAGAGAACTTAGACAACAATGTGGACACTAAGAGAGACTCACATAGATCTAATCTACATGGGAAGTAGAAAGTAGAAAAAGATCTCCTGAGTAAATTGGAAGCTTGGGGACCTTGGGGGGAGGGTTAAAGGGGGAGGAGAGAGGCAGGGAGGGGAGCAGAGAAAAATGTAAAGCTCAATAAATATCAATAAAACATTTCTGCCTCTATTTGCTCATAAATATTATACAAATATGAAATATAGGAATCGAACTTGGAGAAATTCCTTTCTGTGTAGATGTGCATGCTGCACCCCATGGAGCAGAGCACAGTCTTCTAAACACCACACCATGCTGCACAAAGATATCGAGACACTTTTTCATTTTGTTTTTCAAGACAGGGTTTCTCTGTGTAGCTGTTCTAGAACTCACTATGGAGACTAATTTGACCCCGAAACTCAGAGATCTGTCCGCCTTCTGTGTGCTGCGATCAAAGGCCAGTATGGCTGGCTTTGGCTCAAGCCACTTTTAACAGTGGCTCGTCTTAAAATTCCTTGCATTTTAAGAAGCCCAAGTAAGTTCTTCCTTTGATTAAAAAACAAAAAGCACCAATAAATAAGTCTTATGACTTCAACTCATAATCACAGATAACCAAAGCCCTTCAGGTGAAATCTAGACCTCCAGAAGTGAAAACAGGGTCAGATGGCCTGGGGAGCAGTGCTCAGATGGACTGGGAGCAGCTGTGCAGGCACGAGGACCTGGCGCACATCTGCTATCTGAACACTGCAGGGTGGAGACAAGAGAGCTAGTGCTCACTGGCCAGCAGTCTAGCCAAACTGACAAGCTCCAGGCTCAGTGACAGATCCTGTTTGAAAGAAAAAAAAAAAAAGTAGAAGGTGGAGGGCGAATGAGGAAGAAACTCAACCTCTGGCCTCCACACGCATTCTCATGTGCAAATGCATCTGCACACACATACATGCACACACTCATTCCCACATATGCACAAAAGCAGACTAGAGCTAAACATTCCTATGATTGCCCAGAAAATGGAAAAGTTTCCTTGACCTTTTTGGTTCCTTTGGGCTGTATGTTCTTTATGGGATCAAACACCCCTTCAAACTTATTAATTAAAAGCAGAAGTTCGAGGTTAAGGACCTGTGAAGCTAAAAGGGTGAAGGGAAAAACAAGTGGGATACACAAAATCAGTAAGAGGCAAAATAATGAACTGCCTGACCCAGAAAATATTTGACTTTCAGAATGTCCTACAAGGAAGTGATTAAGGTCCAAGGATACCCCAAACACAGCAAGTCTGAGGCTTGGGTTCCTCTCTCAGCTGCTGATCCTAGCCAAAGTGCTCTTTATTGAGTTGCTTTAGGTTCAACTCTACACACAAACAATACATAGTATCCTAGGACTTTTTTGGTGGGAGGTCTCTTAAGACACCAAAAAACCTTCGAGGCTAGCCTGGTCTATTAGAGCTAGTTCCAAGACAGGCTCCAAAGCTACAGAGAAACCCTCTCTCAAAAAACCAAAAGTCACCAAAACAAAGTAAATTAGCAACACCAAGATTTGGCTCATGTTGCTTTAAGAATAATCCCTGTCTAAAAATGTCGTAGATTAACTAGGACCAAAGACATTTACTTTATTGAAACCAAACTAGCCAAGCTCAATGAGTCAGCTAACTTAGTTACATCAAATATTCCGACAGATTCTCTGCAGCCAGGGAATATGAATCTGATGTGGTTTGAGGAACCAGCTCCTATTTTTACCTGTTTCACAGGAAGCTTTACTTCTAATGTTCACGACAGAAAAGAACAAAGAGACGTGCTGCCTACTGAGCCAACTCTGGGTTCCCATGTCTCTGGTGGAAAACTCAGAACTTATCAGTCAAGTATCTTAGACCTTGAGCTGAAGAAGAAGGCAGAGTGGATATACTGTGCCATCAGCAGCCTCCTAAATAAAGTACTCACCGTAACTGACCAAAGTGCACATGAAAATTGCTATGACTTGGGTCTCAAAGGACCCTAAATAGAGAGGCCTGTGTGTCCGCCTGTGGTAGTCTTGGCAGGTGGTAGAATCTGGAGGGGGTGGGGCATGGTAAGAGGAAGTGAGTCGTGGGGCTGAGTCCTGGATGGGAACATCATTAGTACTTCAGCTCCTTCCTGTCTGTTTCTTGGCCACAGTGAGGCAAGCATACGGTTTTCTGCCATCTGCTTGCATCTTTGGGCCACACAACCTAAGGCTGAATCAAAACTTTTCTCATTATAAGTGATCTCAGGCATTTTGTTACAACACTGGAAATCTGACTAACAGAGAAAACTACAGTGTTCTGAGCTGACTGGAAGTCAACGAGTCTCCTCACCGGGGAAGATGATTGCTCATCACCACATCTGTACTGGCTTGTGCTGTGACAACAGGAATTCTAAATTCTGCACCTGGGTGCTTCAGTGTTCCTCTAAGTTCAGTAACAGAAGGAGAATGTGGTAAGTGATCAGCCTTGTCATTATAAACTGGTATTTCCCTGGAGCAGCTCTGTCCAGGCATCTGGTAAAAAGCTCAGTGCTGGGCTGGGGAGATACAGCCATGGTGGTGAAGTGCTTGCACAAAGCATGAGGGTTTAGTGGATCCCAGCACTCATGTAAAAAGTGGAGCGAGGCAGGTGCACATCTGTAACCCCAACAGTGGGGGGGACAGGGACAGGATTCTTGGGGCTTGTTAGCCAGTCTGCTTGAATTGGTGAGTCCCAGGTTCACTGAGACACCTTGTCTCAAAACATAAAAGTGAAGAGTGATAGAAACATGAGCAAGTATGTACACACACACACACACAGGAACCGTGAAAAATAAGCCTACACAACACAGGAGTCCATAAGAATGCCCTCAGTACAGCTGGTTGCAGCATGGTACCTGACAGTGCCATCAGCGATCTAGGAGCTTCTCAGCAGTTTCTAGAGTTACAGGAAGCAGTGCTATACAAATACCGTATCGAAGGGATCACAGAATATAGGTGCTATGGAATGTCTTTCTGTACACTGTGAATATATCTTCTCATTGGTTGATAAATAAGATAGAGCCAGGCGGGAAATCCAAGCAGAGATATAGGAGAAGAAGGGCAGAGTCTTGGAGATGCCAGCCAGCAACAAAGGAAGCAAGACATGTAGAAAATGAGGCAACAAGCCACGAACCATGTGGTAAAGCATAGATAAGAAATTCCGGGTAATTTGAATGTTAAGAGCTAGCTAGTAAGAAGGCTTAGTCATCAGCCAAGCATTTTAAGTAATATTAAGCCTCTGAGTATTTTAAAAGCAGCTGCAGGACTAGGCAGAAGAGAATAAAGCCTCTGTTTACATATAGGCTCCCCGGTATTGGTTCAGCTCATCAACTGACCCAGTGGAATGCTCCTCATGAAAGAGGAGTGTGGTGGTGCATACCTTAATCATGGCCCTCAGCACACTGAAACATGGGTGGAGAGTCTGAGGCCAGACCAGGCTACATACTAAAAGAGAAGAACCTGAGGGGATGGCAATCTAATCATCAGAATAGTCAGTAACCTTTGAAACAGCTGCTCTGTGCCTCTAAGAGGCCAAGGCGAATGGAACCCTTGGCACTTGTGTCTTCCTGGCTTACTTTCAAGGCTAGCAGAGAATGTGCAGTATTCTACTGTCAACACACCAAGTCCTATTCCTTTCCATCATCCTTGATGAGGCTTGAGCAGAAACAAGAATGTCAAGTGGAGGGGCTGGAGAGATGGCTAAGTGGGTACCAAACCTGATAGCTTCAGTGCTGAGAACCACAAAGTCTCCCCTGGCCTCCACATGCACACTCCCCACACAGATGGTTCTGTTTTCACATCCACCGAGAGAGGTCTGTTTGTGTCTGATGAGGGCAACAGTACATATTCCCCTAAGACAGGAGGCTTACTTACATCGTCTCTGTATCTGGACTTGTGAATCACCACTGCCTTGGAAGGAACTGTGGACTCTGGCTTCCGGATGTTGAACTCAGGCTTCGGTCTGGTTTGCTCTTGAAGGTTTTTCCACTCATCTAAGGTCATCTCTTGGACTTGATTTTCCTCTTCTGCCTCCAACTCAGGAACTCTGTAAAGGTATATTATCATAACAATTTTTTTTTTTTTTGCTGATGGAACCAAATATCTACAAAAGAGGTTAAACTTTTGTAGCACTTTATTAGAAATGTAATAAGGTGAAAATAAGCAGACCCTCGGAGTCACATCTGAGTTTTATCTATGCCACCCTCTCCTTCACTGCAGACTCAAGGAACGTTCACAGTTCACAGTGGAAATGACGTCATCACCCCACATTCTTCCCATCAATTACACCATCATGCGCCTCTCCTGGCGGCAGGTGGGCAGTATGATAATTGGGGGAAAAAGATGTTGTGGATACAAAGTCATGGAAACCATGGACAGAAGTCTTAAAACAGTGGGTCACAAACGTACACTTTTATAAATATTCCCTTCAGTTGATTCAGATGCCCTCCAGGCCCATGCTCCGAACCCTTTTTACACCTCTTCCTCATTATGCCAAAACTATTTTTTTTTTTTTTGGCTTTTTGAGACAGGGTTTCCCTGTGTAACAGCCCTAGATGTCCTGGAACTAGCTCTTGTAGACCAGGCTGGCCTCAAACTCACAGAGATCCGCCTGCCTCTGCCTCCCAAGTGCTGGGATTAAAGGCATGCGCCACCAAAACCCGGCCTAAAACTATTTTTGGTCACATTATAAGTTTAGGTTTCCTTGTGGACCTCATCAAATCTTCATGTTTATTTCCACATTTGTCTGATAACTTCATCGTGAGGACCTGTTGAAAACTGTTCATGTTTTACCCTCTTCTATGACTCAGTTTTGAGTGAGGTTTTTATTGTAGACTTTTTTGTGGAGCACTGTGGGTGGAGCTTAGGGGCTCGCATGTGTTGAGGAAATGTTCTGTCCCCATCCTAGCTAACAGTTAGACTATTTAAAACAGACTAGGAGATGGCTCGCTCTGGAAGCACGAAGTCCAAATCCCTAGCACCAGTTCCAAGGGATCTTGTGCCCTCATATGGCTTCCAAAGGAACTGCATTTGCACATACATATGCAGGCAAAATAGACACATTAAAAAACTTTTCAACTGTGGGGCGGTGGTGGCGCATGCCTTTAATCCCAGCACTAGGGAGGTAAGGTCAGCTGACCTCTGTGAGTTCGAGGAAAGCCTGGTCTACAGAGTGAGTTCCGAGACAGCTGAGGCTACATAGAAAATTCTAAGACAGCCTACATAGAGATCTTGTCTCAAAAAAAATTTTTTCTGACAGTTCAAATATGATCTAGTAATTTCACACCTGAGAGAAATGAGAACATGCATCCATATTAGAACACACACGCGAATGTTCACAGCGGCGTTACACATAGCGCCTCAGACTACAAACTACCAGGGTGTCTACTGTCTGATGAACAGATAGACAAAATAAGGGATTAAAAAATAATAAAGGCTGGGCATGGTGGCACACGCCTTTAATCCCAGCACTTGGGAGGCAGAGGCAGGTGGATTTCTAAGTTTGAGCCCAGTCTGGTCACCAGAGTAAGTTCCAGGACAGCCAGGGCTGTTACGCAGAGAAACCCTGTCTCCAAAAACAAAGCAAAACAAAAGTATTAAGATAGGTCATTAAGGGGCTGGAGAGATGGCTCAGAGGTTAAGAGCACTGACTGCTCTTCCAGAGGTCCTGAGTTCAATTCCCAGCAACCACATGGTGGCTCACAACCATCTGTAATGAGATCTGGTTCCCTCTTCTGGCATGCAAGCATACATGGAAGGAATGTTGTATACATGATAAATAAATAAATCTTTAAAAAAAAAAAGGTCATTAAGGGGCTGGAGAGATGGCTCAGTGGTTAAGAGTACTGACTGCTCCTCCAGAGGACCCGGGTTCAATTCCCAGCACCCACATGGCAGCTTGTATGTAACTCCGGTTCAAGAGAATCTGACATCGTTATACCAATGCGCATGAAGTAAAGTTAAATAAAGTTTAAAAAAAAAGAAAAGATAGGTCATTAAATGGCAGAAATTTGGAAACGTGATGAAAAGTGAAATAAGCCAGCGTGTCTTCTTTCTCCTGTGTAAGAGTCCACTTATGTGAGGTCTCCAGTGAAGAGGTAAACTGACCAAAGTGGTCAGGGGAGCAGCCGCCCTCCAACGTCAGAACGCTGTGATGAGGGACAATTCAGCTGCTGCCGTGAAGCAAGGGAAGGAAGTGTGTAACATATCGGTAAACTGGCCAAACTGGAAGAGTAAGTGTGTGTTTTAGGTTTCACATGCAGGACTTCAAGCTCTTCAGGTCCTAAGCCTGAGAGGTGAGCTGCAGGTCCACTGGGGCTTAATGCTGAAAGCCCCAACGTCAAATCAGTCAGCCAGGTAGAACATCACCATCAAGGAAAGGAATTTCCAGACCATCAAAACTGGCACATTGCTACGAGATTTCCAGGATTTTGAAGTCTGACAGGGCCAAAGAAACAAGAGCTCCTCAACACTGGCCAACGTGGTTACTCTGCTGGGCAGCACTGAATTCCCACAGGCTTACATTCAGCCAGTCTGCACAGAGCGATGTGGTGGCCAGCCTTGCTTAGCCTCCTCCAGTGTTAGTCCATCTTATTTTGTCTAATATTAGGAAGGCCACTGTGTCTTAATTCTGTCAATTAGAATGGTTTTCAACCTTCGTGCACCCAAACACACACAAATGTTTACTCCTCAAACAATGTTTCCCTACATAATTCACTTTCCCAGCTCATAGAAATTATGCGTCTATTTCTTTAGTTAACACTGTCTAAATAGGCACATTAACTATGAATCCTATTTTAAAAACATTCTTAGTTGTTTTGAGCAGTAAATTCGCAGCTGTCACGACTGCCAGTCACTGTCAATCTTGTAAGAAGCAAAGATGAGCCTGGCAGACACTTACATAGCAACCAAGCTCTGCGCTCCCTGCTAGGCCCCCTCCCTCTCTCCCACTTGTGGATATGAACATAGCTGTGCACACAACTCTGTGCTGTGGGCAGCTGATTATCCCTATTTTACAGATGAGGGCAGATTAAAAAACTTGATCGAACTGGTTCAGTCTATTGTGGCAGCTGAAGGGTGAGTAAAGGAGAGCCAGCAGCAGGGTGGAGAGCAGGAATTCAGCAAGCAGGAAGGAGCCTATGATTGCCAGTGGGGTGAGGATAAGGTATGTTCAGAACATGAAGTAGGGGGCACAAAATGAATCCCGGGAAGGCATAGAATAGTCAAACTTGAGCGTCCCACTGAGGCCAGGCCCTGTGGGACTGTGCACATCAGGGTAAGAGCAGAGAAGGAACAGGAAGCCACTGGAGAGGGTCTCAAGGGGTCGGAGGACATGACACTCAGAAAATCAGTGTAAGAGCCACTCTGGTGCAGGTGGGAATGCAGAGGCCATCGGGAGCTGCAGTAACAACCAGAAAACAGGTTAGGTTGTACCAGTGACAAATATGGTGAACAGTTAGGGCCGGAGTGCAAGCCTGGGTTTGGGGAAAGGACTGGAAACAGGACTTCCAAGGGAGACTTCTTAGCTTCCATTGTGGAAGCTGATGGGTGACAATGCTGTTCTAGAAGACAGACACCTGGTGAGGTCAGACGTTTGTGGGGAGGCAGGCAGTTCAGTCGTTCTGAGCATACAAAGCAGTGGGGATGCTGGAGAAGGTGTGCAGGAGGCGTGTACAGACCTTGAGCTCTTATCGAAGGAGGAAACCAAAGATGTGTATTCTGGTGTCAACACATGCATGACAATTTAAGCAGCAGGTATGTAAGATCCCATAAAGATTCAGAAAAGGGGAAGAGGCCTATGGCAAAACCCTCATGAGTTACAAAGGAGATGTTCAAGGCAGAGGGAAACCAGAGCACAGAGAGCCAAGCTTAAATCCACACAGATCCAGAATGAGGTGGCCATTAAGCCTGGAGACACGGAAAGTATTCAGAGGGTAATGACAACAGGAGGCAGGCAGAGAGGAAATGAATGTGGCACAGTACAAGGTCAGTAGGAGAGTGCACATATTTAAAATGTCCAGAGGGGGAGGAAGAAAGGAACAAATTGACAGCTTGAGGGTTTGAGGAAATCAGTGGGAATGGACCCAAAGCTCTCAAAGGTGGGAGAAGAGATGGTACAGTGTTCTGCCACGAGGAAAAGAGGCTGGGGGCGAGCAGCTGCAGACAGGTTATGTCTCTGAGGATGGGAAGACCACCAACTTCCCGTCTGGGGCACTGGACTGCTCAGAGGTGTGGCAACGCCGGGGGAAACGTTTGGGATGCTGCGCAGTGTGACTGCGGGGGAAACGTTTGGGATGCTGCGCAGTGTGACTGCCCGGAGGGGCTGGTGAGATGGCTCAGTGGGTAAAGGTACTTACTTGTACATAAGCCTGGTGACCTGGGATCGATCCCTAGAACCCACACAGAGGAGGAAGGAAAGAACCTCCACATGCACATGTGATGCATACACACACACACACAGTAATAATAATAATAAAAACCAAACTAAACAAAACCCTTTCAAAGGTTCCAAACCCTGCCTTGTAACTTGCTTGGCTATGGATTCCAGGAGGGACAAGGCTGAATGAGGAGTTGTCCAGGAGGTGGCTTTGCCTTGAGAGACAAAACCAGGAAACAGGAGGATCCTGTGAGTTCTGTGGCTAGCACCCTGGCTCGTCCACAGGGAAAGGAGGCTTAAAGCCTCAGTGTGCTAGGTATGGACCAGAGACCCAGTCTTCATGGAACAAAGGAAGACAGGAGAATAAAGGGAACAAAAGCAAAACAGAAGAGGTAAGGGGGCAGAGGATACAATACTTGAATTTAATCTATTCTCACTTAAAAAAAAAAAACTATCAGACTACTTAACTAGTTTGATCGTTATGCATTAACAAATAAGATCAACCCAGTATGATATGAGAAAGGGCTCAGCTTTTAAAACCATTAAGGAAAGACTAGAGAGATGGCTCAGTGGGTTAAGAATGCTTGCTCCAGCTGGGTATGGTGGTGTGCACCTTTAATGACAGTGCTAGGGGGGCAGAGGGAAGTGAAGCTGTATGAGCTCAAGGTAAATCTGCTCTGAATGCTGCGCTTAGGACAGCCAGGGCCACACAGAGAGACCCCTGCCAGGGCCACACAGAGAGACCCCTGCCAGGGCCACACAGAGAGACCCCTGCCAGGGCCACACAGAGAGACCCCTGCCAGGGCCACACAGAGAGACCCCTGGTCTGAATGCTATAGGACAGCCAGGGCTACACAGAGACACCCGTCAGGGCCACACAGAGAGACCCCTGCCAGGGCCACACAGAGAGACCCCTGCCAGGGCCACACAGAGAGACCCCTGCCAGGGCCACACAGAGAGACCCCTGGTCTGAATGCTATAGGACAGCCAGGGCTACACAGAGACACCCGTCAGGGCCACACAGAGAGACCCCTGCCAGGGCTACACAGAGAGACCCCTGCCAGGGTTACACAGAGAGACCCCTGGTCTGAATGCTATAGGACAGCCAGGGCTACACAGAGAGACCCCTGCCAGGGCTACACAGAGAGACCCCTGCCCGGGCTACACAGAGAGACCCCTGCCAGGGCTACACAGAGAGAACCCTGTCAGGGCCACACAGAGAGACCCCTGCCAGAGCTACACAGAGAGACCCCTGGTCTGAATGCTATAGGACAGCCAGGGCTACACAGAGAGACCCCTGCCAGGGCCACACAGAGAGACCCCTGTCAGGGCTACACAGAGAGACCCCGTCTTCTTTGAGAGTACCTGCACTGCAAACATGAGGACCAGAGTGTGAATGTCCAACACCCACATAAAAATCCCAGCAATGTGGAGTGGAGACAGGAGGACCCTAAGAATTCACTGGCTACCTAGCTTAACTGAAATAGTGAGCTTTCATTTTGTAGGGACCCTGCCTATCTCAAGGCAATAAGGGACAAAACCCACAGAGAAAGACACCTAGTACCCTGCTCTGGCCTCCACATTCACACAAGCAACCCCCCCCACGTGCGTTCACACACGCACACAATGTCCAATCTTGAGGGGGGGGGCAGGAGGATGTACCATTAAGAATCACTATGAGAGATAACCCATAGGTATAAGAAGCAGCCGCCTACTTGGCTGGAGACTCCTCATCCAGGGTGCCTTGGGACTCCTCCATCATTGAGATCTCTTCCGTAGGTGCAGGTGGCCCTGTGTCACTGAAAAGCAGCGAGAACATTTGTCACACAGTCCGTCATGCTCACCAAAGTCCTCATCTAGTTAAGGCCAAGGAAACACAATTTAGGCCCTGTTTCTTAAGGGCATGGCTTGAAGCGACCATATCCACACTGCAGTGAAAAACAGTAGTAAGGGCTGCTTAAAAATATGTTATTTCCCACTCGGGAGGCAGAGGAAGGAAGACCTCTGTGAGTTCAAGGCCAGCCTAGTCTACAAAGCAAGTTCCAGGACAGCCAGGGCTACAAAGAGAAACCCTGCCTTAAAAACAAAAAGTTATTTCCAAAATGTTAAAGATAAATAGAAATGTCCATGAATGCTCTAAATTTAAGACCAGACAATAATGATCAGGGAAAAAAAAAAATCTAAACTCTTATAATACTGGAGAATCCAGCTTTTTATTTTCACTTTTTATATATTTTATTTTTGAGAAAATGTCTCACTGTGTAGCCCCAAGTGGCTGAGAGCTCCCTATATAGACCAGGTGACCCTCAAACTCACATATAAATCTATCTGCCTCTGCAATGTGCTGGGATCCTCCCTCTAAGTGCTGGAATCAAAAGTGCATGCTACCAAGCCTGGCAAGAATTCCAGCTTTTGAGGGCTGGAGAGATAGTTCAGTGGTTAAGAGCACTGGCAGCTCTTCCAGAGGTCCTGAGTTCAATTCCCAGCAACTACATGGTGGCTCATAACCATCTGTAATGAGATCTGGTGCCCTCTTCTGGCATGCAGGTGTACATGCAGATAGACAGAGCACAATATACATAAAATAAGTAAATTTCAAAAAATGATTTTAAAAAATTATTCTAGCTTTCAACTTTTTTAAAAGCGTATTTTATTTTCTGTGTATGTGTGTTTGTCTGCAGCCTGTATGGGTACCGTGTGGGTACAGTGCTCACCAAAGATAGAAGAGGAATTCAAAACTTCTGAAACTCCCTTATAAGAGCAGCAAGTGCTCAATTTGAGACAAGGCTTCATGAACTCCTGTGTTGTTGCAGATAACCTCGAATGTCAGAACCTGGGATTACAGGCATGCACTGCACGCCCAGTTCATACTGCTGCTGGGAGCACACCCAGAGCTTTCTGCATGCTAAGCAACTACTCTTTTTTGTTTGTTTTTGTTGATTTTGTTTTTGAGACAGGGTTTCTCTGTGTAACTTTGAAGCCTGTCCTGGAACTTGCTCTTGTAGACCAGGCTGGCCTCGAACTCACAGAGATCTGCCTGCCTCTGCCTCCTGAGTGCTGGGATTAAAGGCGTGCGCCACTGCCCGGTTGTGAGTACTGTTCTAACTGAGCCATGTGCACAGACCATGCAAAGTATTTTACCAAATAAACAGCTGTAAGAACTTTGGATGCTCACAGGGAAATAAAGTACAGGTCTGAGTGTGATGTGTATGTGTATAACCCCAGCACTTGGAAAGCTGAGGCAGAAGGATTCATGGTAATCTGGGCCAAATAGTGAGATCCTGTCTCAAATATAAAAAAATAAAACATATTCTGAGATGTGCACACCGTATGCTTAAAATATATGAACATATATGTGGCCATCTGTCAGGTATGGTTCTGTTTGTCAAGTAGAAATTGATGTGGGCACGGGGGGCAAGGGGGTGGTGCACGCCTTTAATCCCAGCACTCGGGAGGCAGGCAGATCTCTGTGAGTTCGAGGCCAGCCTGGTCTACAAGAGCTAGTCCAGGACAGGCTCCAAAGCTACAGAGAAACCCGTCTCGAAAAAAAAAAAAAACAACAAAGAAAAAGAAATTGATGTGGATTGTTGTTTAGAGTGTGTGTGTGTGTGTGTGTGCACGTGTGCCTGCAGTTGACTGAATCAGGAGAAAGCTTTTTAAAACATAGTTGTGCTGTACTTAGATTCAAAACTGTTTTTAAGGTCTATTTGCTTATTTACTTGTTTTATTTATTTGAGACAGAGTCTCACGATGTAGCCCTGGCTGGCCTGGAACTCATTATATAGACACGCTCCAAACAACAACCCACATCAATTTCTACTTGACAAACAGAACCAGAGAGAACACAGTTTTTAAAAGCTAAGGTTCAGGGACTCTCGCTCCACTGCAGGCTCTCAGGGGACCCTTGCACCTTACCTAGTGTCTTTACCTGATCCCCAGGAGCGCACACCACAGCTGCCCATGGTGCCCTCCATTCTGT
This sequence comes from Ondatra zibethicus, assembly GCA_004026605.1. Lineage (NCBI taxonomy): Eukaryota > Metazoa > Chordata > Mammalia > Rodentia > Cricetidae > Ondatra > Ondatra zibethicus. The sequence goes on along the minus strand of PVIU01004787.1, from coordinate 79,190 downwards.
GTGCTCTGAAGAAACAAAGAACAGCCGTGTCAACTGAGGTGGAGCATGTTCCTCATCAGTCTCCCAGTCAGAAAGCACTGCCCAGTGTCTGCAGAGACAACTCTTACAAAGGACCTGGGTTTGATTTCCAGTACCTACGTTAGACAGCGTACAACTGTCTGTAACTCTAGCACCAGGGGATCTGACATCGTCTTCTGGCTCTGTAGGCACGGCACTCATGCATGTCCTGTCACAGCCCATCCCCACAACACACACACAGATACACATAATCTCATAAAATGAAATCCTGTCCCACAAGAATGACAGCACACATATCAAGCTGATCATCGACAGACACAAAAGCTGAAGTGGAAATGGCACAGCAAAGGAGCTTACGCTTTATCGTTGCTGCTGTATCTTTCAAAGTCTCGTTTCCCTCTTTGGTCAAAGGAGTCAAAAGCTCTGTTCCCGGCACCTCGGTCTCTGCTCCTCAGGCCTCCTCTGGGGCCTCCACGTCCTCTCAGTGGCCTGTCTCGATCAAACCTGTCAACTGGTCTGGGAGAAGACAGGAATGATGAGAAGTGGTGAACTGGATTTAAAAGGTCTGAAGCCTTTTTGAAAAAAACATACCAACTCTAAAAGGCGGTTATAAGGTTATACATGTCAGAAAGCATGGTGGCCTGACTAAACTAACAGTTCACCACTGAACACACTGTACCTGGCACTTCTCTGGGCACTATACACACAGCATTTTAATGCTCACAGCCAAGTTTAGTATACAGAACTGCTGTAAAGAGACAGGAACTTGAAGCAGCACAGGGAGGGATTTGCCCAAGGTCACATGGGTATCAGGTAGGGAGCACAGGTCCTGGTTCTCAACTGGCTTTCACTTGTGAATTCAGTTTCCTCATTTATATACCATAACTGTATTAGTTAAATGTAAAGGTTCTTTCCTGTCTTCGTGTTAAGCACTTAATTTGGAATGTTTTGTGTAAGAAAAATGCTTCATCTTTACAAATTGTCCCTGCAAATCTCTCTTCTAAACATACACCCAGAAGGTGATATTTGGAGCTGAAATCTTTAACATACTGAACTTTCGTCTACTCTGTGACCAAAGACAGGGAAGACTGGTGATTTTTAAGATTAATTTAATTATTTATTTTGTTTTTTGAGACAAGGTTCCACTGTGTAACAGCCTTGGCTGTCCTGAAACTAGCTCTAGACCAGGCTGGCCTCAAACTCGCAGAGATCCACTTGCCTCTGTCTCCCCAGTCCTGGAATTAAAGGAATGCGCCACCACCACCCAGTGACTTTATTTATGTGTGTGCCTGTGTCAATCCGTGTGTAAGCAAACATCTCTGTGTGTGCCCTTGGAGACCAGAACGGGGCATCGGATCCCCTGGAGCTGGAACTTCAGGCAGTTGTGAGCTGCCTGGTTAAGTGTGCTGGAAACCAAACTCAGTTCCTCTGGAAGAACAGCAGGTGCTCTTACCTGCCAAACCTAGTAAGTCTATGTTCAGAGGGTTCAATTAAGTTTATTAAGAGGCCTAAGGAAAATCTCCTGCTTCACTAAAAGGGATATTTGCATCCCAGATCCACACACACCAACATGACTGTTCTCTGCATCTGATCCTGGCTCAGTCAACTCCTCACACAAAGGATGTCGCTTTGGAAGGAAAACACGTGTTCTGCCTGTATACAGTCAACATTCTTGTCAACTAACTGAGACCAGAGTCACTCCAACTCTAGGTCTCTGTTTTCCATCTGTACGTCGAAAGGGCTGAATTTAGACTCTTTTAAGATAACAAAAATTTTATAATTTTGTCTAGTAACATGTATCAAGAAATTCGAAGTAAGTGCACTTTAATGCAAATAAGCAAAAACCAACCTGGATTACAGCCCAGTTTGCAGACTATGCTGTGGGAGATGCTATCCCAGATAAGTGACAAAGCAAACTAACTGGTAGGTAGCTGTGACAGTGGTTTGTCACTGTGGGTCTACAAGCCTCCCCCATCCCAATTTTATCTGTTTTTTTTTTGTTTTGTTTTGTTTTGTTTTTAAATATTTATTTATTTGTTATGTATACAATATTCTGTCTGTGTGTATCTCTGAAGGCCAGAAGAGGGCATCAGACCACATTACAGATGGTTGTGAGCCACCATGCGGTTGCTGGGAATTGAACTCAGGACCTTTGGAAAAGCAGGCAATGCTCTTAACTGCTGAGCCATCTCTCCAGCCCCAATTTTATCTGTTTTTATACCATCTCTACCCACCTAACTTTGTACTAAAGCAGATGTAGGTCACCTGCCTGAGAGTCACAGCCTTACAACCTCAACTGGCATTCTAATTCCAGGATTCTACTGAGGAAATACCTGACGCAGATCAAAAGCTGCTTCTACTCCCAAGCATCATTAAAAAGCCTAATGCTGAGCCAAGCACAGGCCCATTAGCACTGAGCAAGTGGTAACATATGATACACCCAAATAATGGGTCACAATACAATGCAGCCACTGAGTGCAGTGTACAATTAACACATCATGTACAGTTAGCACACAACTAAAAACACCGAGCAAACACTGCTAATCACATGGGAAACCCTCATTTGTGTCAAGAAGAAATGAAAGGGTATGGAGTGGTCAGCATGTGTACATTACCATTTGTGTTGGTTTGAATGAGAATAGCCCCATAGGGCCATATGTTTGAATGTTTGCTTCTTTGTTGGTAGAACTGTTTGGGAAGGACTAGAGGCATGGGAAAGATTAGAAGGTGTGGCCTTGTTGAAGGAAGTGTGTCATGGGGGGTGGGCTTTGAGGTTTAAAAAGCTCTCACTAGCCCACTGCTGTCTCAGTTAGCTTGATCTCTACCTTGTGATTACAGATCAGAAGTGAGCTCTCAGCTACGGCTCCAGAACCATGCCTCCCTGCCTGCCTGCTGCCATGCTCCCTGGCATGATGGTTAAAGACTCACCCTCTGAAAGCCCCAATTAAATGATTTCTTTTTTCATAAGTTGCCTTGATCATGATATCTTGTCACAGCAATAGAAAAATAATTAATGGGGCTGGAGAAATGGCATAGCGATTAAGAGTACTGGCTGATATTCCAGAGGATCTGGATTCAATTCCCAGCAGCCACATGGCAGCTCACAACTGTCTGTTACTCCTGTTCCAGGGGATCAAACATTGTCACACAGACACAGATGCAGGCAAAACACCAATGTACATAAAAAACAAATTTTTTAAAGTAAAATTTTTAAAAAGAAAGAAAACTAAGATACCATTTTACCACCTCAGTAGATTAACAGATGGAGAAATGTTGATTGGTTTTGTTTTTTCACGTGTGTTTATTGTATGTGCATGAATACACATGCACAACAGTGTACATGAGGAGGTCATGGGACAACTGCTAATTCTCATAGTGATTATATCCCTAAGCCCAAAATTAGTTTCCTAATCTAACTTCAGAAGAATTTTTAACCTGTTCAATATACTTTTGTGTGTGTGTATGTGTATGTATGTGTGTGTGTGTGATGTTGGTTATTTTTGTTTTGTTTTGTTTTATAACATGAGGGCTTCTCAGGGGTTGGAGAGATGGTTCAGAGGTTAAGAGTGCTGGCAGTTAAGAGGTCCTCCGAATGACCTGTTTGATTCCCAGCATCCACACGGTGGCTCACAACCATTTGTAACTCTAGTTCTAGGGGATCTGATGCCCCTCTGGCCTCCATGGGCACACAGGCAAAATCCCACAAACATAGAATAAAAAATCTGTAAATGCTTTTTGTATGTACCTTTTGTTCTTTGAGCTTTATTCATGGTAGGCAAATGCTCAACCACTGAGCTGCAGCCTGAACCCACAATTTTTTTTTTTGTTTTTGTTTTCAAGACAGGGTTTCCCTGCATGCCCTGACTGTCCTGGAACTCACTCTGTAGACCAGGCTGGCCTCGAACTCAGAGATCCGCCTGCCTCTGCCTCTCAAGTACTGGGATTAAAGGCATGAACCATCACCTGGCCACAATTAATTTTTAATTGTATAATCATTTCCTACATACTAAAGTATAGGTAAATGGAAGATCCTTCATGTTCTACTGAAGGTAACATGACTTGAGACTTACCTTGGCAAATTATTCGTAGGACTGCCACCACAGAAATGTCACAAAGCCTAGTAGTTATCTGGAAATCTCTGGGGCCCCGGCCACCCTAACCGAGGACTAAGGTACATACTTTTCATCTGTAAACTTCTCCGCAGCCAAGTCTGCCTGTCTCTCAGTGTCACAGAGTCGATATTCCCTGCAGGACCTTCGCTCTGCTCTATCAAGCGCGTCTGTCCCCCGGTTGTCATTCCATCCTTGCTGCTCCCCTCTTCTAGGAGCCCGCTTCTGGCCTGCGGGGAATCAAAGCAAAGCTCGAGCACAGCATCCACAGCACCGCGGTGTAGAGGTTTCTGCCAGAAATCAAAGTCGCTGGAAAGCGAGGGCTTCAGAGAGAAACAGTTACTGCCTGCGGTGCTGCGTCTGCTAGTTATCAACAAAACTGCACCAAGTCCTAGAAACGACAGGGTTAACCCATACCAACTACAGACTTACAGGCTGTTAATATGGAGCCTAGGCCGGCCTTGAACTGATAACCGTCTGCCTCAGGTGTGCCGCCATGTTTGGCTAGTTTGACATCTTTTCAGTGCCTCTGTGACTGTTAGCTGTCTTTTACTGGATGGATGGCATTTCACAAACACACCTTTACCAAGCCATGGTGATAAAGACTCATCTAAGAAAATTAAAGGATTAAAAACCCTGCACCTCAGATAATACTTTTAGAATCCCATCTGCAGCTGGGCTTGGTGGCCCATGCCTTTAATCCCAGCACTCAGGAGGCAGAGGCAGGTGGATCTCTGAGCGAGTTCCAGGACAGCCAGGACTACACAGAGAAACCCTATCTTGAAAAACTAAACAAACAAACGAAAAATCCTAGCTGCAAACAAACCAAGGGCAACTAAGGTCTATATTCTGAAATGAAGATAGGTGTTTGTGGTATGCTTAGAACATCGAGAGATATAAAGAGAGCTTTTATTGCAAAAACTTACATTACCAAGAAATCAAAATTGGGTGCTGGAGAGATTGCTCAGTGGGTAAAGTGCTTGTTGTGCAAATTATGAGGACCAGAGTTCAGACACCCAGAACCTAGAGAAAAGCCAAGGGTGGTGAAGAATGCCTGTAACCCCAACACTGGGGAGGCGGAGGGACACCTCAGTCAGCTGGTACAGATACACAGTAGAGTCAGCTGGTACAGATACACAGTAGAGTTCTGACTTTATTGAAAGACCAGGGAAAGGAAGGAAGGAAGGAAGGAAGGAAGGAAGGAAGGAAGGAAGGAAAGAAGAAAGGAGAAGGGAAGGGAAGGATGGGAAGGGAAGTGAAAGGAAAAAGAAAACTATGTCTCTAGGGGGCTGAAGAGATGGCTCAGCTGTTGGGTGCACTGACTGCTCTTCCAGAGGTCCTGGGTTCAATTCCCAGCACCCACATGGCCGCTCACAACTGTTGGTAACTCCAATTTCAAGGGATCCAACACCCTTACACAGACATATATGCAAGCAAAATACCAATGTACATAAAATAAGTCATTAATTTTTTTTAAAGGACCCTGTCTCAAGAAAATAAGGTGAGGGCTGGAGAGATGCCTCAGAGGTTAAGAGCATTAGCTGCTCTTCCAGAGGTACTGAGTTCAATTCCCAGCAACCACATGGTGGCTCACAGCTATCTGTAACTCCAGTTCTGGGGATCTGACACCCTCTTCTGGCCTCTGTGGGCATTGAAATGCATATACAGTGTATATATACACACATGAAGGCAAATATGCTCACACATAAAAAAACAAAAAAGATCTTTTTAAGAAAAGAACTATTAATCAGTTTCTGATTTCCTACTTGCCACTCAAATTTTTTAACTATGTATCTCCGTTCAGCTACAGAATTACTGAAGTGCTTATTCTCACTTCTTTCTGCTTCCACTTAGTTATTTCTAATTGTATCAATTAAAGTGTCTTCCAGTGTATAAACTGAAACTATTAAATGTAATTTATTATAATTGAATACCTTGTAAACATTAAAGTTCTCTAAAATCCCAAAACAAAGGAAACCAGAGAGATTTCCATTCCCCCACAACTTGGCTCTAGGAGATCCAGATGCAGCTGGACCTAGCTTGCTTCTCTGGGCTGAATCAGCAGGGCAGTTGCAGATGCCGCATTTCCCCAGCCCTTCCTTCCTTCCTTCCTTTCTTTCTTTCTTTTTTTTTTTTAAAGATTTATTTATTATGTATTCAGTGTTCTGCCTGCATGTATCCCTTCCAGAAGAGGGCACCAAATCTCATTACAGATGGTTGCCGGGAATTGAACTCAGGACCTTTGGAAGAGGAGGCAAAGCTCTTAACCACTGAGCCATCTCTCCAGCCCCGCCCAGCCCTTTCAATAAGGAGCTGGCGCGTGTGGTCTGATCACTTATCTAAAGCAAAGCCCGTACAGTAAACAGAATACAGTGGAATTTACAATGAGACAAAACTGAATGTGGGCTTATCCACCAAAACCCTGAAAATCTATGAAAACAAGAATGGAACAACCGATGATTTAAGAATGAATTTATTGGACAAGGCTCATCTAAGGGTTATCATTAGTCAGACAAGAACACTAGAAGTCTGTATTTCAATGGGAAAAATAATGACTTCTACATCATTGTTGAGATCAGCAACTGTTCTGTTACACAGCAAATGTGCTGAGTATTTGTGCTCACTACACATTCACTCAGGACATTCAAAGTTTGCATTTTTCTTTCTTTTTCTTTTTTTCCAAGACAGGGTTTCTTTGTGTAGCCTTGGCTGTCCTAGAACTAGCTCTGTAGACCAGACTGGCCTGGAACTCACAGAGATCGGCTTGCCTCTGTCTCCTGAGTGCTGGGATTAAAGGCGTGTGCCACCACTGCCCGGCTAAATTTAATTTTTTTTTTTTTAGTGCAGTGAACCATGGTCTTTCACGTCAGTTAACGCTAACACCTATAGTCACTCTCTGTAGTCCATCAGATACATTTAGAACAGGAGCTACAGGCATGGAAATCATGCACACTTGGAAAAAGAACCCTCATTTCAAAATTTCCATTCTAACAGCATCAACTAGGTCTCTAAAGCCAGAATCCCTAGACTGTGAACTGACAGAAGAAAGTTCTAAGTATACTAGCTTACGGTTCCAAGTGAGAGAGTAGATTGCAAAAACAGAAACAGCAATGTACTATGTGTATGTGCCAGTGTGCACATGGATCCAGAAGCCAGAGGTAAACCCTGCTTCATAGAGACCAGGCCTCTCTCTAGGGGCTCATGGATTCGGATTAGGGATGGAACATGAGGTCCTCATGTTTTCAACAAACATTTTGCTGACTGGCCTATCTCCAGACCAACACTGTGCTTTCATTATATAAATATATGTATATAAATGCACAGTGCTACTCATAATAAAAAACAAGGGACTCTTTTGCTAGCTTCATACATTTTTGAGATTGTTTGAAATTTCCATAACAAGAGCTGGGGGTATGTGGATCACTTGCTCAACATGCATGAAACACTGGGTTCATCATAACGAAAACATTTTTAATTTTAAGAGGGCTAAAAAAATTGACATTTTAGCCAGGCATAGTGGTACATGCCTCTAATCTGAGCGCTCGGGAGGCAGAGACAGGCAGATCTCTGAGTTTGAGGCCAGCTTGGTCTACAGAGCAAGTTCCAGGAAAGGCTCCAAAGCTACAGAGAAACCTTGTCTTAAAAAACAAACAAACAAAAGAAGTAAATAGACAAAACAGCCTTTCTCAAATCTTTCCCTTCCATTTTTCTAAATACCTTTAAGAGAAACACATAATACAAAATGTACAGTTTGATGCATTTCAATTTTAAAAGGAATCGTACACCTACTGAGGTATCCATCTTCGTTGTAATAATTTTCTGATTCTCAAGCAATGTCTCAAATTAACTTTACAGATGACGGTAAACATTACCTAGCCAAAGCCTCAACCGTAAAGCTAGAGGTGGAACTTTTTTCTCAAGCAAGGACAAAGCAATAATGCTCACGCGAACACCTGCCTACCCCATTGTCAAACAGCACTCTAGTCTCAATACCCCTTCTTGCCAACCTTACGTACGGTCATAGTGTTATCACGGGAAAACGGGGCAAGCAGGAGGCAAGAGTGTGGCTGCAAAAGCCTTGACGCAGTTCAGGTGACAGCCACGAAGTCTGAAGGAGCCTGCTGCGCAGACAAGCACACCCAGCGGAGGGTTGGCCCTTCTGCTTAACAGAAAGGGTAACTTTGAACATTCTGACTGCAAAGGTTAAAGCCGGCTCTCCAAAAACAGTACTGAATCAATTACAGTTACACTCCCCACCTACGCTATTTGTTCCACCTGCAGTCGATGCCACAGAAGCTACCGTACGGGAGATAAAGGAAAGGGATAAGACGCAGAGAAGCCGGGACCCCAAGCCCACCCCACTCACCCTGGGACTCAGGTCTGCCGTTCCGCGGCTCCTGCACCCTCGGGTGCCCAGGCCTCCCTGAATCTCGAGGCCCAGAGTCTGGGATCCCTGAAGGTTTCAACTGCGCGTCGCCTACGGAGCTGAATCCCGCAGAGGCCCGCGGTCGGGGGGGGGGGGTATGAAGGATGCAGCCAGAGGCAGATGTCGGAATCTCAGCTTCGCAATCTTCAACCTGTCAGTCCCTGGCCCCTCCACCGAACCTGGACCCCGGGGTCTTCTCGTTCATCAAGAACCTCCAGCTCGGTCCACTCCACCCCCGACGCAGAACAAGTCCATAGGGACAAGGACCCCCCTCCCTCCCGGGAGGATGACTCCAGACCCCTTCTCGAGGATAGGGATCCTCGGAGAGTAACCAAGGACCCTCGGTGCATCAAGATTCACGGCTCTGCTTACTCTCCCCCAGCTGGGATAAGCCCACCGGGATTAAGACCCTGGCCTCTATACCGAGACAGGGTGACCCGGAAAAGTGACCACCCAGGAGGGTGGCCTTGGAGGGTCATAATCTTGCGAGAGACTGACTCCGGGAAATTTGACTCTGAGAGGGTGACCCTGGAGGGTAGGATATTATAATAACCCACGGGAGGGTTATTAGGGTGATTACCCTGGAGGGTGGCTCCCAGAAGGGTGACCCCGGACCCTGTGCCCATCAGGACTCCGAGCTCAGATTTGACTCGCCCATGCGGGACCTGTCTCCGCGACCAGAGTCCAGCGGCGGAGGGGTGAGCAGGGTGCCCACTGCATACCTGGCGGCTGCGGGCCCCCAGGGTTGTCCGGCTGCTGTGCGCCCGATGCCGCGAGGCTCTTGCGCTCCTTCTGCGACTCCCTGCGGCCGGCCGCGCCGGGTCTGTGTCCTGAGGCCACGGCCGGGCTCCGGCCGCCGCGGTGCCCGACCCCGCTGGCCGCCGCCGCCTCGTCGCGCCGCTTGCGCTGCAGCTGCTGCTGGCGCCGGTGCTCGGCCTCGCGCAGGATGTCGAACGGGTCCGACTCGTCGTCCAGCAGCTGGTGGAAGCGGTTGGCCACGACGCAGCCGAACGTCTCCTGCATCGCGGCGCCCGCGGCGGCCACCGGGCTCCCCAGGGCCCCCTTCATGCCGCCGCCGCTGCGGGCGCCGCGGGCAGCCTAGGCCAGCGAGGCTCAGGGAAGCCGCGGGCGAGGCCCCATGCTGCCGCCGCCGCCGCGCTCCCGGCCCGCGGTCGGCTCCGCCCCGCCGGCGCGCGCCAGCCAATCAGCGCTCGCAGACACGCCCCCCGGCCCCGGCGCGCACGACGACCCAATGGGCAGCCGCTGTCTGTGACGTCACGCCCCACCTTACCCTCTCCTCCCTCCACCCCATGGCCTGTGGGCGTGGTGGTGCAGGACTGGGGCGGAGCTACCACGGGAGGCACCGCGGAGGCAGCTCGCGTTTGCGCATCACTGCCTGGTGGGAATCCGGTTGCGCATCACTGCACTTCACCTAGGTGACCTGGTCACTAGCCCTTCAGGGGTTGCGTGTTTTGGGGGAGAGCTGTAGACTGAGTGAAAGTGCCTTAGAGGAGAGTCAGAGTTCTCAGGAGATGGAGGTATTGCAGGGAGCTGAGCCAATCAATCTTGGAGAGACTTGAGCTGCTGACAGAGGTGACGGGGCAGAAGACGAAAAAACAGCCCATTCGAAACAACCCTGAGACCCACTGTGATGAGGTGATGCGTGCAGGCGCGGACAGGGTGAGGTTTAGACAGTGGTTGTTTGCTTTTGAGACATTCAGTTAAGGCCTGGTTTCTGGTACTCAAATTCCAAACTAGGTGTCAGGCTTGCTGGCAAGTGCCTTTACTTCCTGAGCCATCTCTCTTGTCCTGAAAATTAATTTTGTAAGTTATTATACAAGTAATGGTTCTGTGGTATATGTGTTTATATATGTGTATATATGCCATTACACTTTGTCTAAAATTGTCCCCCTCCCTCACTTCTCCATGCCCCACCCCTGCCTTCTGTTCACATGTAAAAGGCATAGTTAAACCCACGTGTTAAAGGGTCTGAGTTTTACTGCTATTCTACTTTCCTGTGCAAAGAAGTCAAAGGTGATTTTTGTCTCAAGTTGTAATTCCCCAGGCTTGCCATTCAGGCAGCTGATAGATTCTCAGTAAATACATGTTGAATTGACTAGAGATTTTAACAAGCTGGTCATTTCCTTTTTTGAATTAAAGAATAACGCCTGCATTCTCTAGCAAAAAAAAAAATTGAAAACAGTTATTGAAATGAAAACTTTATTATTCTCAGAGGTGGTATTCATAGTAACCAGAAGGTAGAGGCAACTCAAATGCTCAAGTGTGGCCCAGCAGCAGCTTGTATTTTGGGCAGACAAGAACAAGTGTTGGTACACTCTGCAGCGCAGATGAACCTTGAAACATTGTGCAAAGGGTCAGATCGTGTCAGGAATGGGTAAATCCACATGGTTTAGTTACCTTTGCATCGTTGCATCCACAATAGCATACTAGACAGATTTGTTTTGACTCCTAGTATCAGAGGTGTTTGGTTCATCATGGCAAGGAAGGCATGGTAAAGCACTCAGTTCATGTTGGGAGCCTGGGGTGGAGGCTGTTCTCATCATGATGGACTGAGAAATCGAGAGCAAAAGAGAAATCAGGCAGGGGTAACTTATCCTCCAAGGACTCATCCATCCAGGCGCTTTCTTCTAAAGACTCCAAAGTCTCCCCAGATAACACTACCAGCTAGAGAACAAGTGTTTAAACCATGACCCCACAGGGGCATTTCAATATTCCAGCTGTATCACTTGAAACAGAAAGCAGGTTAGGAATTTAGTTGGAATGCCTTCTTTTCTAAAAAGTAATGTATTCAATGATTCGTTATGTGGTGTAGATTCATGGCATTTAGTTTATACTGTGAATGCAATCCTGCTGTGGGATAATGGTCTTATACACTGTAAATTGCCACTCATATTGGTTTAATAAAATGCTGATTGGCCAGTAGCCAGGCAGGAAGTATAGGTGGGGCAACCAGACTAGGAGAATTCTGGGAAGAGGAAAGGCGGAGAGTCAGTCACCAGCCAGATGCAGAGGGAGCACGATGAGAATGCCTCACCAAGGTACCAAGCCACATGGCTAACCATAGACATGAATTATGAGTGAATTTAAGTAATAAAAGCTACTTAGTAATAAGCCTGAGCAATAGGCCAAACAGTTTATAATTAATATAAGCCTCTGTGTGTTTATTTGGGACTGAATGGCTGTGGGACTGGGCAGGACAGAAACTTCTGTCTACACAAGCCTGTACTACATTTTGTTATTGTTTTTTGGTTTTTTGAGACATATTTCTTTGTGTAGCCCTGGCTGTCCTGGAACTTACTCTTTGGACCAAACTGGCTTCAAACTCAGAGATCCACCTGCGTCTGCCTCTCCAGTGCTGGACTTAAAGGCGTGTGGCACCACCACTGTCTTACATTATTCATTTTGTTGCCCATGTCAGTGCAGCTTTAGACACAGGGCCTTTCTCATTGGCTCCTGTGTTGCTTTGAGATACATAATGATAGTGCTCCCATACTTTCTGAAAGAAAGATGATTATTTACTCCTGGCAGTTCTTGTATATTTCCTGGACTGGTCTTGGCATCAGCCATTTCTCCTAAGAGACTTGATTCCTATTACTGATGATTGATTTTAGAGACCAGAAGCTGTGGGAAGGTGATAACTTTGTAAATATGACATCGAAGGCACAAGCAAGTCACACTTCATCAGATTTAGTACTTCTAGTCATCAAAGAAAATGATGAAGAGGGACTGGAGAGATGGCTTAGAGGTTAAGAGCACTGGCTGCTCTTAAAGAGGACCTGGGTTCGTTTCCCAGTACCCACATGGCAGCTCACAACTGTCTGTAACTCCATTCTAGCTGATCCAGCCCCCTCACATGGACATACCTGCAGGCAAAACACCAATGCACATAAAATAAAAATAAATAATTTAAAAAAAGAAAGAAAATGATGAAGAAAGATAAAGACAGCCCATAGAGAAGAAGAAACTATTTGAAAATCTTTAATGGGGTTAGTATTTAGAATACATTATATTCAATAAAAAAAACAACTAAAACTAACCAGAGAGTTTCAGTAATCATTTCTTCACAGGTTTACAAATAGATAAAGCATAGGAAAAGGTGTTCAGTAGCATTAGCTGTTAAGGGAAATGGAAAGAAAAGCTACATGTGACAGCCTGGCACATTTTCTACGATATCTGGCGTTTCTATTATTCCATTGTATTTTTTCCCATTTTCACGTGTGTGTGGTATGCATGTATACATGTGTTTGAGCACATATGTATGGATATGTGTGCTGCACCTGTGTGCAAGTGCATGTGGAGGTAGGTCTGAGGTTGACATTAGGAATTATTCTCAATTCCTCTCCCACCTTATTTATTGAAGTAGAGTGTCCCAATCAAACCCAGAGTTTGCCGATATTGCTAGTCTCCCTAGCCTGCTTGGTTAGGGAGTCCCCTGGGATGACTGTAATTTTTAAAGGGAAGTAAAATACACGTTAGGAGGATGTGAAGAGATTTGGACTTTCAGTGTGAGCACTGGGGGAGAGAGCAGGGCAAGTCCTTAAAAAATTAAACTTCAGAGGTTCTAAATGGCCTGCTTCATATAGACATGTTGGAGGGTGGGTTCAGAAGATTTAGAAATTAGATAGAATCAGGCAGATAAAGATTCAGAAATGAAGACATTTGTAACTGTGAGATATGTATAAGTAGATTTGAAACACACACACAAACAGAAACTTATACACAAATGACACTGGCATTATAAACAATAACAACAGCCCAAATTTGGAAGCTACCTGGCACTTATCAGCTGGTGGCTGGAAGAACTTTTTAAGGATTTTAAATTTTTTTTATTTTTTATTTCTCTCTCTCTCTCTCTTACTGTCTCTCTCTCACTGTCTCTCTCTTTTTTTAAAGATTTATTTATTTATAGCATTCTGTTTGCATGTATGCCTGTACATCAGAAGAGGGCACCAGATTTCATCATAGATGGTTGTGAGCCACCATATGGTTGCTGGGAACTGAGCTCAGGACCTCTGGAAGAACAGCCAGTGCTCTTAACCTCTGAGCCATCTCTTTAGCCCCTGTCTCTGTCTCTCTCTCTCACTCTGTGTGTGTGTGTGTGTATGGCTGTTGTGAGCCACCTGGTGTGGGTACTGGAAATCAAGCTCTGGTCTTCTGCAAGAACAGTAAGCACTCCTGATTGTGGAGCTATTTTCCCAGCTGCATTTCTATAACATTATACTAAATAAAAGAAGCCAGACACAATATGCCAAAGGCAATAGGATTCCACTTAAGGAAAATATCAATTATAAAGTTCATGCAGACAGAAAGTAAATTAGTGCTTTCCAAGCAGTGATATTTACGTATTACAAAAGTCTCCTGTTTAATTTTTTTCAGATTTAAATATTTTGTGTGTATGAGTTTTTGCCTGCATGTATGTGTGTGTATCATGTGAGTGCTTGGTACTGGTGGAGTCTGGTGTAGGATAGTCATTATGGATAGTCGTGAGTCATTGTGTGGGTGCTGAGCACTGAACCTGGATCCTCTTCAAGGACAACAAGTGCTCTTAACCCCTGAGTCAACTCTCCAGCCCTCAAGTCTCCTGTTGTGAATGCAAAATTCCACTTAATAAACTTAGAAATTTGTGCACCATCATTACAATCTAGTTTTTAAGCTTTTTTCCCTCCACTTCAGAAGATACCTCTGGCCCATCAGTCAATCCTCTTTCTACCTTTAGCATAAGGCAACCACTAATTTTGTGTTCTAGCTCTATTGATTTATAAGTGTGTGATTTTGTTAAATATTTTTATTGCTTATGTGGAGCCCTTATAGTGTGTGTCTTAGACACCATGACCACGGCATATAGTTAATTGGGGCTGGCTTATAGTTTGAGGAGGTTTATTCTGTTGTCATAGTGGGAAGCATGGTGGCACACAGGCAGACATGGTGCTGGAAAAGCAGTTGAGAGTTCTACCTCCTGACCCACAGGCAGTAGGGAGAGAGAGCCATCAGCCCTAGCTTGGGCCTCTGAAAACCTCAAAGCCCACCCCCAGGGACACACTTGCTCCAACAAAGGCCACACCTCCTAACCATTCCTAGTAGTGCCACTCCCTGCTGACCAAGCATCCAAAGCTATGAGCCTGTGGGGGCCGCTCTTGTTCATATCACCAAAGTGCCCTCATGTATACTGTTATTATATTAAACCTACATGAGATGACCTGATTTGAGCTTAGCAAAAAAAGGTGATTCACTCACTAACCTATTTTTTCAACCGCTGTACATGGACAATGTCATACATACAAGTAATTCTAAGTGTCTATCTCTCTATATAGCTCACATTTATTGTTACTAAATTTTAGTGGGGAGGGGTCTTGCGTGCCACAGGGAGAATGTGGTCTGAGGACAAGTTGCAAGACTCAGTTCTTTCCTTTCCTGCTGTGAGTCCAGGTATTGAACTCGGGTTGTCAGTCTTGGTGGCATAGGTCCTTACTGGCTGAGCCATCTTGCTGATCCCATCTCTGTTCATAGGTAGCAATCGGATTTTTCTTTTTTTTTTTTTTTTCAAGACAGGGTTTCTCTGTGGCTTTCGAGCCTGTCCTGGAACTAGCTCTTGTAGACCAGGCTGGTCTCGAACTCACAGAGATCCGCCTGCCTCTGCCTCCCGAGTGCTGGGATTAAAGGCGTGCACCACCACCGCCCGGCAGCAATTGGAATTTTAAATCTTTCTGAGTTGTTCAAATCAATAATGCCTCCCAGGTCCTATTGCCTCTGTTTATTTGTTTGCTTTATTTTTTTCCTGCTGGCTATCATGTGGAACTTCTACAATTTTAGCCACATCAGCCCTGGGAAGGTGTGAACAAGGTGCCAGCCAGTCTTCTGTTGTCTTTATTCCTCACAGAATGTAGTAGAACACACCTCTCAGAGTGTACCAGACTTTACCAAGTGGTTGGACTAACTGCACAAAAGAACTTGAAGTTCCAGGTGAGATTACTGAAATTCAGCCCTCCTGTGGTGGCTTGAATAGGAATAGCCCCACGGATTTAACCATAGGGAGTGGCACTATTTAGAGCTGTAGTCTTATTGCGGGAAGTGTATCGCTGTGGAGGTGGGCTTTGAGGTCAAATACATGCTCAAACCATGCCCAATGAGACAGACTCTGCCTGCTGATCAAGATTAGAACTAGAACTCTCAACTCCTCCTCCAGCAGCATGTCTGCCTACATGCTGCCATGTGATAATGGACTAAACCTCTGAAACTGTTACCCACCCCCAATTAAATGTTTTCCTTTGTAAGAATTGCCATGGTTGCCGGGCGGTGGTGGTGCACACCTTTAATCCTAGCACTTGGGAGGCAGAGGCAAGTGGATCTCTGTGAGTTTGAGGCCAGCCTGGTCTACAAGAGCTAGTTCCCATACAGGCTCCAAAGCTACAGAGAACTTTGTCTCAAAAAAACCAAAAACCAAAAAACAGAAAAAAAAAAAACAACCCCCCCCCAAAAAAGGTCAAGGTCATGGTGCCTCTTCACAACAATAGAAACCCTAACCAACACCTCCACAGCAGTGGCTTTCTTGCTTTCTTCCTCCTCTCCTCTGTCCCTTGTCCTACTCTTCCACTCTTCCTTTCTTTAGAACAGGGCATTGTAGGGCTGATGAGATGGCTAGGAGGTTAAGAGCACTGGCTGCTCTTCCAGAGGTCCTGAGTAATCACATGGTGATTCACAAACATCTGTGGTGTGCCCTTCCAGTGTGCAGTCATACATACAGGTAGAACACTGTATACATAACAAATCTTTAGAAGCAAAGAAACATACTACACAGCAGAAAAAAATGACAACATCTTGAATTTTGCAGGAAAATGGATGGAGCTAGAAAACATTATTTTGAGTGAGGTAACCCAGACACAGAAAGACAATTATCACATGTACTCATTCATAGGTGGTTTTTAAACATAAAGCAAAGAAAGCCAGCCTACAAACCACAATCCCAGAGAACTCAGACAACAATACGGACACTAAGAGAGACTCACATAGATATAATCTACATGGGAAGTAGAAAGTATAAAAAGACAAGATCTCCTGAGTAAATTGGGAGCATGGGGACTTTGGGGGAGGATAAAGGAGGGAGGAGAGAGGCAGGGAGGGGAGCAGAGAAAAATGTAGAGCTCAATAAATATCAATAAAAAAATAAATAAAAAGACCTAAAAAAAAAACCAAACAAACAAAAAACAAACCAGCGACTTATATAGCCCAGGTGGCCTCAAACTAGTATACAGTCAAAGATAGGCTTCCACTTCAGATCCTCTTGTTCCCAGTTTTGAGTGCTGGAGATACAGGTTTGTGTCACCTTTCCTGAATCAGGAACTCTTTTTTTTCTTGCTATAATTCTTTGCTTCCCTGCCATGGGTTACACTTTACTATGAAAGGACTTCCTAATTAACCCTGCCATACAGGTATCTTCCATTTCTGTCACTCTTTAAATATGCCTGTTTCCTGCACACAGGATCGTGGTTTTTGTTGTTGTTGTTGTTTTGGATCTACATTTTTCCTGGAGCTGTTTAAATCTTCAAGTATGAGTTAGTCCATCTAAATTAGAATAATGTCCCAAGGATTGGGGCTGGGATACTGACTACAGTATACTATAGGATACGTCTACAGAAGTTTGCTGTATTGTAATGTAAAAGCTGCTTCTTGGGGCTGCAGAGTTGGCTCTGTGGTTAAGAGCATTGACTGCTTTTCCAGAGGATCTGGGTTTAATTCCCAGCACCCACAAAGCAGCTCGCAACTGTCTCTAATTCCAGTTCTAGAGGATCAGGCACCCTCACACAGATATCAATGCATATAAAAATAAATATATCTTTGTTATTTTTGGTGTTGGTTTTTGAGATAGGGCTTCTCTGTGTAACAACTCTGGCTTCCCTGGAACTCGCTTTGTAGACCAGGTTGGCCTTGAACTCACAGAGATCTTCCTGGCTTTGTCTACCGAGTGCTAGGATTAAAGACCTGTGCCACTACCGTCAGGCAAAATAAACATTAAAAAAAAAAAAGCTTCTTCTTGATCAATGGAATCTTCCTTTGACATTATTTAGTAGATATTGTAATATGAACAGTGTTTAAGATTCCTTCCTGTTATTGTAATAAAACACTTAGATATAAGAAACAACTTAGGGAAGGAAAAGTTTTCTTTCCTCTTATATTCCCAGGTCACAGTCCATCATGGAGAGAACCAAGGGCATGAATTCAAGGCGGGAACCTGGAAGCAGGAGGCATGGAAGAATGTTGCTTGTTGGCTCACTCAGAGACTAATGTTTGGCTAGCCTTTTTACACAGCCTGAGAACACCTGCCAAGGGAATGGTGCTGCCCACAGTGGGCTGAGCCCTCCTACATCAGTTAACCTAGACAATTTCCCACAGAATTACCCCAGGCAATCTGATCTGGACAATCTTTCAACTGAGTCTTCCTTCTCAGGTGGCTCTAGCTGTGTCATGGTGATAGTTAAAGCTAATTAGGGTAAATAGCATTAGTTCTTTTATCTTCCTTCCTTTTCCCACCTATCCTTTCTCTATCCTTTGCTTTCAAACTATGATCTCTCAGATCTTCCAAGGAAACAAAGTAATCCTGCTGTTAGCCTGTAACTTTTTTTTTCTTTTTTAAGGGACAGCCGAGGGAGCCTGTAACTCTTACTGGATGCTTCTTTAGCTGTATTCGACCAGTGCTTGCTTGCTTATTCTTCAAAGACTCTTGGCTAAGGTAGGTCATACTCTGTCTAGACAGAAGGCCATGATCCTGTGGCTATAAGTTTATAATTTCCATTTCCCCCTTACTAAACAGCTCACAGATACGGTGGTACTTTGTTAGCCTTTACTGAATGATGCCTCTAAATAGCACCAATATGAACTGTTGACTTCAGAGCAAAAAACTAGAAAATTGCTTTAAAATAGGTCTTTTAATCTAGGGATTTAATTAGAATCTGGTAAGGATCAAATAAAATTGATCAGGATTAATGAAAACAAGAGGAATGTTTGTTTTCATTAATGGGGACTCAATGAATCAAAGGCATATATATTTATTGTATATGCTGATGACCAGAAGAGGATGTCAGATCCCCTGGAATTGGAGTTTCAGGCAGTTGTGATTCCTCCAGACATGCATACTGGGAAACAAACCAAGGTCCTCTGCAAGAGTAACAAGTATGACTGAGCCATCTCTCCAGCCTCCCAGCTTCCATTTTCAAAGCTGCTTCATGTACATTTTTGATGACAGCAAATCACTTTATTTTTAAAAATTGCTATGTAGCCAGTCAGTGATGGTGCATGCCTTTAGTCCCAGCACTTGGGAGGCAGAGGCAGATGGATCTCTAAGTTCGAGGCCAGCCTGAGCTACGTAGTGAGTTCCAGAACAGCCAGGGCTACACAGAGAAACTCTGTCTGGAAAAAGGATAAAACAACAAACAACAACTACAATAACACCCAGAAATTTAGTGTCACAAACTTAGAATGAAAAATTTTGTATTAATTAGCAATAAAGTAGACTCGTGCTTCTTGATACACTACATGTTCAAATTGAAAAACCTTTTTTACTTCCATTTTGAGACTTTAAGATACATTTTAAAAGACTTTTATCAGAGAGACTTTTTTTCCATAGTGGGTGCTGAGGATTGAGTCCAAAGCCTTACGTATTCCTAGGTGTACCACTAAACCACACTCCCAGCCCCTAGGGACTGTATTCTGAGATTTTTGTTTTTGTTTTTCGAGACGGCTTCTCTGTGTGGCCCTGGCTGTCCTGGAACTCACTGTGTAGCTCAGGCTGGTGTTGAACTTAGAGATCCATCTGCTGCTGCCTCCTGGGTGTCTGGACTAAAGGCATGTGCTACCCGGCCTGAGATGGGTTTTATTCTGTCTTCAGAGTTATTATACATCATTAGACTGTTTGTTAATTATATCCGGAACAGAGCACAGATTTCCAGAATATAACCACACTTCATATAGCCCCCTGGGAGCATGAAAGTGGGACCAAGAGCAGCTCTCTCTCAGTGTGACTTCACTTCTCCCAGAACCACACTCAGGTGAATCCCCACATTCCTGATATGTTTTTCATTCTCTTGAGGCTGGAAGCCAATGGAATTTCCTGGTTACCCTTCATCAAGGGTAATTTTTAGAAGCATTAAGTCAGTATACTGCTTGCTATGTGATTCATCCTGCATATGGGCATGTTGTGAATGCTACACAGGAACTGTTGTCCAGTGTTTAACCTGTCGACTCTTGCCAGCCCCTAATTCGAGTGTTCCTGTGGCCATCACTCTTTTTCCTTTCACTATCAATTGTCAGACAGATGACTTATAATTCCCTTTCAGGGGATTCCAAAAATTGTAGTAAGGTTTTTTTGTTTTTAAATTGTAAAATCTTTTGTTTCACAATTTTATTACATTAAGGGAAACTGAGCTTTCAGTTTCCAAATTAACTATTAAAATATCATCTGGATTTGTATACAGTAGATACAAGTTCTAGTGGTCAGCCTCCAGGAAAGAAAGGATACATATTATTTACAATTTTAAATATGTATGGGTGTTATGCTTCCTTCTGTGTATATCATATGCATACATTGTCCTAGGAAACCAGAAGAGGGAATCAGATACCCCTCAGACAGGACTCACATGCTGCTACCATTGGGTGCTAGAACCCAGGTACCTCAAGAGCAGTGAGTGTTCTTAACCACGGAGCCATCTGTCTGTCTGCCCAGTTCCTTATTTTTTGAAAGGATACTTTCACTTGTCCCACTTCAAAGATACAAATTATTCAGTGTATCCTCTTGAAATATTTTTCCTTCTGTTCCCAAGTTACTTTCTTTCCATGAAATCAGATTTGATTTGTGTATCTTGCCATATTTTGTTTATGGCAAAATGAAATGTGATTTCTCCACTTAAAAAAATAAAACAAAACATAAGACTTACACTTTTGGCTTCTTTGATTTAACTTGGGAAGTTCCCTTTAAAACAAAACTAAACATTGTGGCTAAATTAACTTAAACGCACAGCTTTGTATTAACAGGTTATGATGGAGTTACCAGTTCTATCGCTTGACCACTGGATATTCATTCAATATTAAAAAAAATGTTTACTGAACCGCTGCTAGGATCAATCAGGCTGCCTGGAAAATACAGCGGATGAGTCACAGTTACCAGTTCTATCCTTTAACCACTTAATAATTTATTCGTCGATTCAAGTCTTTGAACCGCTACTAGCATCGGACTGCCTGGAAAACACGGCAAGCAAGCGAACCGGAGCCACGCTTGCACCTTCCAGTGAGGAGGTGGGCCATCCATTTGCCACTGTTCGGGCCCAGGGTGCCGAGACAGGAAGGGAGCAGACGGCGGGAGCCACCTTATGAGTGCACGGTCGTTCCTGCACCCCACCGCGTCCCGAACTTGGGAGCGAGCTCCCGGAGGCGGGGGACGCTGCAGGACTCATTCTTAGCGAGGCTGGTCCCAGGACTCCATTAGGCGGGCATAATGGCGCTCGCCTTAGTCCTAGCAATCGAGAGGCAGGGGAATGTGAGTTCGAGGCCAGCCTGGTCTACACAGTGAGTTCCGGGCCAGCCAGGACTATGTCGAGAGACTCGTGTGACTCGTCTCGAATACAAAAACCTGTGCCCTGCTGTCGCTGAGCTCGGGGTAGGGCCAGGGTCCGGCATGGCCACGGCCCTTTAAACAGGCTCCGCGCGGGAACCACCGCCCAACAGACCCAGGCGGGCCCCCGGCGGGCGGGGTTCGGTAGGGTGGGGAGGTGGGGGAGCCCTTCCTGCCCAGCAGCGACCTCTACTGGTGTGGGCGGGGCCGAGGGTGCTCTCCCCCCGCCCCTTCCCCGCAGCGCTCCAATCATCAGCCTCCTCCCCGCCTCTCTTTTGAGGGGTTCACCCGGCGGGGGCGGAGCTTCCGACGGGTGTGTCCAGAGGAGACGCGCGCTCCGACAGACTTTTTCGAACGCAGTTGGCCCTCAAGACAAAAAAAAAAAAGAAAAAAAAATTATGAGAGCGGCGGCCAATGACGTGGCAGTAAGGACCCGCGCTCGGATTTGGTTCCGCCCCCTCCGGACGAAGCACAGCTTGGGCCCTGCTATTGGCCCGCGAGACCTGTCACTCATCGCGGCGGCCAGCCGCAGGGTCCTCGCGGTGACTGGTTCCGCCCAGGCGCGAAATGTAACGCGGGAAAAGTCGGAGCGGGGGACCGCGGCGGCAGGTTGTTATTCTCGGGGACTCTTGTCAGCGCCGCCGCCGCCGCCACCTGAGCGTCCGGAGCCGCCTGCCATGAGCCGGCGGCTGTGAGGCGCCGAGGCATAGCAGCGCGGGCGAGCAATCCCGAAGCTCGAGCTGAGAGCGCGAGGGCTGCAGACGGGCCGGCCAGCATGATCCGCGGCGCCCCGGCACCCATGGCGGAGCCGCCGCCGGTCATCTTCTGCCACGACTCCCCGAAGCGCGTGCTGGTGTCAGTCATCAGGACCACGCCGGCAACGCCTCCGTGCAGCAGCAGCGGCGGCGGCGGCGTGGGGGAGCCCGAGCAGCCGCCGCCGCTCGTCCCCACCAGCCCCGGTTTCAGCGACTTCATGGTGTACCCTTGGCGCTGGGGGGAGAACGCGCATAACGTGACGCTCAGCCCGGGGGCGGCGGCGGGAGGCGTCGTGTCGGCTGGGCTGCCCGCGGCCGCTGAGCTCCCGACGCTGCGGGGTGCGCCGCCATCCACCGCCTCGGTGACCGCCGCGTCGGGCGGGGAGGACGAAGAGGAGGCGAGCAGCCCAGACAGCGGCCACCTCAAGGTGAGCGGCGCGGGCGGGGCGCGGGGCAGCCTGGGCCCGTTAACGGTGCGGCTCGGCCGCGGGGCGGGGCGGGGCCGGGGAGGAGAAGCGGGGCGGCGGGGGCGGTGGCTGACAGGACGCTGACGTCACTGCTGCGCGCCAAAACCGGACCTCTGGGGGCGGGGCGGTCACGTGACGGGCGCGGGGCTAAGGCCCGGCCGAGGGCAGCAGGTGCAGCGGGGTGATGAGGGAGGCTGGGCGGGTCCGTGGTCCAGACACCCCGCACTGCTGTTCCTGATCTCACAGTCCCAGGCTTAGACCTGGGAAGAAAGGTTGTGAGTTCCCGGCTCCAGCCTACATGGGGGTAGGGGTCGAGGTATCAGCGTAGCCCTGGCTGGCCAGGGACTCCCTAAGTAGACCGGGCTGGTCTCGCTCTCTTAGAGTTCCACCCTCCTTTACTTTCCGAGTGCTGAGATTCTAGGCTAGCGTCACCATGCCCAACATACACTTTCTATCCGGATCAGCTGAGTCTTAAGAGTTGTTAAACCGTCCTCATTTAAGATTGCATAGCTGGCTAGTGGGAGTGCTGGTCAAGATTTTGTGGCTGAGAGCCTTGCTTGAGTGTTGGTACAGGGTGACTGCTTGGGTGGACCCGGTACTATGTCTGGAGCTAGACTTTAATACTTTACAGTCGTCAGCGCTCTATAAAGGTGCCGGTAAATTTGTGTGTGAAATAAGTATTGGTAATACGAGATGGATATCCAAGTTCTGTTGGTTGGGTGCCTGAATAACATAGGTTTGCTGCAGATGTAGCGAGCAAATCACCGAGTGGATAAAGGGATACTTTGTTTATAAATTGTAACAAGTTTGGTCCCATTACGGTGTTTAACTAGACTGTTGAAACTGTTTTGGTGGAGGAAATCAGAGTCTTTACCTGTGGCATTACTATTGGAGAGAAGTTAAGTTGTAAGACTGCTTTGGCACACTTCAAGTATTGAAACTACACATCGGTGCATATTTGAAAGAGCAGTAGAGATGTTACTACCTGTGTTGGTGTAGGGAACAGCTGCTGTTGCCGGCTTTAGGTATTCTCTCCTAAGATACCATCTTAGGTGCCTTAGGTATCTATAATTTTTGTGTTAATGTTTTAGTCTTTCTTAGAACATGCGTTGTAAGGTTAAGCAGTGTAAAGGCTTACATGCACAAATACTTGTGGAAGGTTTTGTATTTGTGACTTTAATTTTTAATTTTATTACATTATGTGTATAGATGTTTTTGTTGCATGTATGTTGGCACATGTGTATGCCTGGAACTGGAGTCATAGACAGTTATGAGCCACCATGTGGGTGCTGGAAATCTAGCTTGAGTCTTCTGGAAAAGTGCTCTTAACCACTGAGCTATCTCTCTACCCATTCCTCTCATGGCTTAATCTTAATTTTAACTCAATATGTTTTTGGATTATCAAAGAAAAATGATCTTGTAAATCATTGGTTCTCAACCCTCCTAATGCTGTGACCCTTTAATACAGTTGCTCATGTTGTGATGGCCCCAACTATAAAATTATTTCATTGCTACTTCATATTTGTCATTTTGCTACTATGAGAAATTGTAATGTGAATATCTGTATTTTCTGATGGTCTTAGGCAAGCCCTGTGAAAGGGTTATTTGACCCTCCCCCCCCAAGGGGCCACTACCCATGAGTTGAGAACCACTGTTGTTAAAAAGTAAAATTATAACTGTGTTCTTTTTTGGCTTGAGTCAGACTTATCTTTACACAGATCTGTGTAAATGTTCTCACAGTGCATAAGCTTAAGTTTTATTTCTGCATCTTCACCTCTTTTAGAGGAAAATATGCCAAAAGTAATGTGGAAGTGAAAAGGCTGTTATATATGTATTTTTTTTCTCACAGAATATTTGTAATTTTCAGAAATAATTTGATGACAGATTCTGTCTTTTTTATTTTCATTAGTAAAGGGATCCAAGTGCAGCTCCAGAAATTCATTTAGGATTCTAAACTTGAGAGAAAGTGCTGGAATATGCTTTTATTTGAGAAAGGGACCTTGTCTGGTTTCTGGTCAAGGTGTTGGCTTAAAGAGGGAGTTCAGTGCCCCTTATGTTGTTACAGAGATGATCTCCGTCCCCAGGCTCTGAGTGAATCATGATGCTTGGCTGAGTCTGCTCTCTTTCCAGGAAGATGGAGTCTGTGCTGTAGCCGGTGTCAGCAGCGCTTTGCCCCTTCATTATGCCGCTCTGAAGCATGAACAGCTGTGAGCGGTGTTTATTTTCTGTTTGTTGCTATGACTCCCAGGGGAGGTGTTAACATCTGAGTTGTGCACACCCTGTATCAGCTTTCTGTTGCTCTTTTGTGTGTCCCTACCTACGCTGTCTTCCTCCTGAGTGGATAAAGAATATGTCACCTGCCAGCTTCTTTTGGTTCCTCATTACAAGATCACTTAGCACATTGTCACCTGGTGGTTACATTTTAGGAGGAAAAGAATGGGTGTGGCATTCTTGTTTTACAGGAGAATATATCCCCCAGCCAGTGCCCCTGTGCTCATGATGGATGCTTTGGGAACCAAAGGGGTCTTCTTCTCTGATATCATTCACTCCTGCCCCTGCTTGTCCTGTATTCGTTTTTAATATCCAAACATCTAGAGTGTGTGTAGTCTTAACATAGTTGATTTGTATATAGTAATTTTTGATTATCATCATATAAAGAAACCTATTCTTTTAGCATAGTAGCTACCATTTGTTACATGACATGAAGTGGGCACTTTGTAGTGTTAGGAGTAAACAACCAGGCTGGCATTGCTTTTTCTTTGAATCACCAATAATCTTAACAAGATTTGTTCTTCAGGCTATGGATACAATTGGTTGCTGATAAACTTGCCTAGAAACATGGTTTTCTTATTGTTAAGACAAAAATGAAAATGGCCTATTCAAATAATACTGGTTATTTTAATATATGGTTGGGGCTGGGGTACGGCTCAGGGTGCAAAGTGCTTGCTGCGTAAGCATGATGGCCTGTGTTCAGATCCCTAGCACCCGTGTAAAAGCACGGTGAAGCACATCTGTCTATATCCACAGTGATGGGTGTAGAAAGACAGGCAGGTAAGGTAGCCTAGTAGAAATGGTGAGCTTCGGGTTCAGCTAGAGACCCTGTCTCAAAAAAAAAAGGTGGAGAGGGATAGAAGACACTTGATGTTGACCTCTGGCTCCCAGATGTACACACACAGGCATGCACGCACGTATGCAACACATGCACACAAACGTGTGGTTAGTAGATACTGTTCATTTATTTGGGACATTAGATGATTGTTTCCTTTATTAAGAGAATACATTTATTGAGCTACTACCTGTACATGGCAAATATGTCATATTTGTGCGCCCCTTACAACTGAACATGTTTTATTTTTTCTAGTAGTAAAGAAAATAGTAACGGGTTATTTAATTAATTATTCTTTTTCTTTTTGGTTTTTTGAGACTGGTTTTCTGTGCATTCCTGACTGTCTGGAACTAGCTCTGTAGACCAGGCTGGCCTTGAACTCACAGATCTAGAGTACTGGAATTAAAGGTGTGTGCCACCATGCCTGTGTGAGTTTCTCTTTCAAAGTGAAAACTGACTGAAGGAAATTTGGTTAGAGCCAAATTTTTATTCTAGGTTTGAGGCTAAGATTTACGCTTTGGAAACCTGTAGGTTTTTACAAGAAAAACAGTGACATCTTCACAGTGCTTGTAGCTGTGCATGATGCTTGTAGCATTGTTTGGTTTTCATGTAACCTGTGGATGTGACAACTTACCTGGAAAATAAAATGAATTTTTAAAGAAAAACATGTCATTTTAGATTAGAGAAGATAGTACAGACTTCCCATGAACACTATTCAGTTCTGCCTTGTTATGTTGTTACTGTAATACATTTGTGACACGCTGGAATGCTATCAGCTATTTAAATTGTCTTTTGTTTGTTGGTTGGTTTTGAGATAGAGTTTTATTTGTAGCCCTGGCAGGCCTCAGACTCACTTGTAATCAATCATCCTGCCTCGACTCCTGAGTGCAGGGCTTACAGGTATGTGCCATTATAGTGTTATAGTGTCTTGATTTTTTTTTTAATTTTATTTTTCTCTTTTTGAGGCTTATGTAGTCTTGACTGGCCTTGAACTCGTAAAGATCCATCTGCCTCTGCCAACTGCTGGGATTAAAGATGTGAACCTTTTTTTAATTAAGGTAAAACTGTATGACATTAAATTATTAAGATTATGAAGTGTACAATTCTGACAATTACGATATTGACTGTTGTACAACTTTCAAAACTTCACT
The DNA here is from genome assembly GCA_004026605.1 of Ondatra zibethicus. Taxonomy (NCBI): domain Eukaryota; kingdom Metazoa; phylum Chordata; class Mammalia; order Rodentia; family Cricetidae; genus Ondatra; species Ondatra zibethicus. The sequence continues at coordinate 52,539 of PVIU01004787.1, read as the reverse complement.
GTTTTAAGTCCCTGCATCCATTGAACAGTGATCCTAAAGCCCCATTTCCCAGCACACATAGAATGATCCTTTCCAATTTTGCAAACCAAGCCACAGACTCTGGGAGCTTGTCTTGGGTTGTACTGATGTCTTCTTAAGACCTTCAGATTCCTGACTCATGAGTTGTAGTCTGTTTTCAGTTATATCAAAATGGTTTCTTTTTTGTGTTATACAGCTTTTGAGTATTTGGATTTTCCATGTGTTGTTTCACTTACAGCTTCAGCCTTTGTGTCCAGGAAAGGGGCCTAGGATGCATTATTAAGATGTGTTCCACCTGCTAAGGCAGGGTCTGTCTTCTTTCTTTGTGGTCCTTCTGCTTATTTGCCTTATACACTATTGACGTCTCCAGATCATTTTGAACTATTTCTTCCATTAATTATGTCGTTTTTAATTGTGCATATTAGGGAGTCTATTTGGTGTGAAGTATTTGTAATTATCTTTTTTATGTCCTTTTACTAATATAGTCATGATTTATCTAAATTAAATGTTGTGGAAAGCGTGTAAGTTGTCATTGAAAATCTGTCAGTCTTAGCATTTTAATGGGAGACGTTGCCCTTCTCATTTTCAAAATAGTTACTGCTGAGGAAGGACTTCTGGTATTTTTTTTTTAATGTTCATTCAACTTAGTTTGTTTCTCAATTTCTTTATTGATGCCTTGTATGTTGAGCTGACTTTCCCTCATACACCATTTTAGTTTCTTTTTCAAACTTCCTGGTGATTGTCCTGAAATTATTAATTCACCTTTTAAATGTATAATAATTTATTTATTTATTTATTTATTTTTTTTTTCATTGAAATACTGCCTGGCCCATTAGCTCTAGCCTCTTATTGGCTAACTCTCACACATTTGTTTAACCCATTTCTAATAATCTGTGTGTTGCCACTAGTTGTGGCTTACCGGGAAAGATTCAGCATCTCTGACCTGGCAGGCTTCATGGCGGGCAGCTCTCTCTGGCTCTATAATAATTTATTTTGAATCCACATTACCTTAGTTTCAGTAGCCTATTAAAACTACACTTGTGCCGTTTTCGTTCATGATATCTCTTTCTAGTGCAGAGGACTGAGATTAAGCTCAAGGCCTCTGGCATAAGCAAGTGCCTCCACCCTGAGCCACATTCTCAGCTGTGGATACATTTTGCTTACCCACCTGTTCACAGCTGTTACCGCTTTCATGTTCTTGTGTGTTGAGCTTGATCAGCCCCAGATAGAGTTTCTGACTGGGTTCAGGGTTTTCTGGGAGTATGCTCAGTTTTCTGTGCTTTTCGGTGTCCTAACTTTACAAAAAAAGCTTTCTCCCTGATTTTTTTTTCTCCTATGCTTTTCCTGTGTCTGCTTGCTTTAGCTGAAACCAATATTTTGGTCCAGAGAACAGCAGGTTGTTTTACAAGGTTTATGAGCAATGCCCTCGAAATAGTTGGTCTTACATCCTGAGACATTCAAATTAGGTGAGGCAAAGACAAGTGCCTTGTGTCAGTTCATCAAATGCCCAGTCCAGGTCACAGCAGACAGTTCATGCAGAATAAGGTCTGGTCTGCCGTCTCTGCAAGTGGGGACAAGGGTCACACACTAAGAATATAGACTTTTTGAAGGTTGCTACTGGGTAAGGAAAGAATGGGTAAGTGAAAATGCTGTAAGGATGTTTGTTGATTCAATATTTGAAGAGATGGTTGCTGGTAGTCTATACTACGTCTGTGACCACTGATTCTAGTTTTCTGTATCTGTGGAGAGGTGGGCTATTGGAGTCCGTTCTTGCTGATGCTACTCAGTTTGTATCTTTTTAATTATATATATATTTTTCTAAATTTCATTTTACATTCCAACCCCATTTCTCCTTCCCACCCCTCCTCTCACCCTCCCTCACCTCCCCCCAGCCCACTCCCCATCCATTTCTCCCAAAGGGTAGGTCCTCCCTTGGTGAGTCAACAAAGCCTGGCCCATTAAGTTGAGGTGGCAGAACCAGGCCCCTCCCTCCCCTGCATTATGGTTGAGCAGGGCATCCCACCATAGGTAATGGGCTCCAGCAAGCTAGCTCATGCGCCAGAGACAGATCCTGGTCCCATTGCCAGGGGCCCCTCAGATAGACCAAGCTACACAATTGTCTCCCACATGCAGAGGGCCTAGTTCGGTCTCATGGAGGCTCCACAGCTGTTGGTCTAGAGTTCATGAGTTCCTACAAACTTGATTCAGCTGTCTCTGTAGATTTCCCCTTCATGATCTTGACCTCTCTTGCTCACATATTCTCTCCTCCCTCTCTTTGACTGGATTCCTGGTGCTTGGTTGTGGATCTCTGCATCTGGTTCCTTCAATGACTGGATGAAGGTTCTGTGATAACATTCAGGGCATTCGCGAATCTGATTACAGGGAAGGCCAATTCAGGCACCCTCTTTTCTATTGCTAGGAGTCTTAGCTGGGGTCATTCTGGTGGATTCCTGGGAATTTCCTTAGCACCAGTTTTCTCCTTAACCCCATAATGGCTCTATCAAGTTCTCTCTTTCATTGTTCTCCCATTCCGTCCTTCCCCCCAACTCGACTATCCTATATACTGCTTTGATTATAGGAAATTATATTAAAGTCTATAAAAAACGTTAACAGGATGGAATCCGACGTGGTAGACCCAGAGCAGACACTGTCCGGGACTTAATAAATGAAGGAGAACATTCGTCCAGCAGGATCCGCTGTAACATCTGTAACAGGGTGTTTCCGAGGGAGAAATCACTCCAGGCTCACAAAAGGACTCATACAGGTAAGATGACAACATTATAGAAATGGCTAGAAGTAATACTTGATTAGTTGGGGGCTAGAGAGATGGCTCAACTCTTGCTCTCTGTCCTAGAGAATCCGGGTTCGATTCCCAGCACCCACATGGCGGCTCAAAGCTGTCTGTAACTTGCTGGGCGGTGGTGGTTCGCGCCTTTAATCCTAGCACTCGGGAGGCAGAGGCAGGTGGATCTCTGTGAGTTCGAGGCCAGCTGTCTTTAACTCTAGTTCCAGGGGATCCACCACCCTCACACAGACATGCATGCAGGCAAAACACCAATGCACATAAAATAAATAAGTATTTTTAAAAACTTGATTAGTTATTTAGGTTAATTCATATTACTTAATTAGGTTTTAATGTTCATATAAATTGACTTCATTTTCTTATATTGCCACTATTGTTTGTGAAGTTTTAAAAATTAGCCATTGTTTGCTCTTGGTTTTTTGTGGGGAATGATGGTTTTAGGATTTTTCTTTCCTTTCTTTCTTTTTTTTGAGACGGTTTCTCTGGAGCCTGTCGTGGCACTAGCTCTGTAGACCAGGCTGGCCTCGAACTCACAGAGATCTGCTTGCCTCTGCCTCCTCACTGTTGGAATTAAAGGGGTGTGCCACCATTGCCTGGTTGCATATATAGCTATCATGATTGTAAATGTGTTTATAAGTAACGTGATGTTAAGGGATGTGTCACAGTTTTGAGTCATATTGAAAGACTTGTAATTGGTTAAAGTTTGTCATTTGCAATAAATAATACATTAATTACAATTGATATTTTTGAGCATCTTATCTAGCTTGGCATTATGTTATATGTAGAAATTTAAATAAAGCAGAAAGAGAATTTCTGCAGGAGATGCCTGTGGTAAATAAACACCACAGGACACTTTATGAGGGGTACAAAGTGCTGTTGAGAGCCTGAGTGACCGAGAGCCTAAGGGCAGGGAAGATGGTGTGGGTTTGTTTGTTTATGTTTGTTTTTTTGAGACAGAGTTTCTTTGTGTAGCCTTGGCTTCCTGGAACTAGCTCTGTAGACCAGGCTGGCCTCTGCTTCCCGAGTGCTGGGATTTAAAGGTGTGCTCCACCATCACCAGTATTTTTTTTTTTATGTATACAATATTCTGTCTGTGTGTATGTCTGCAGGCCAGAAGAGGGCACCAGACCTTGTTACAGATGGTTGTGAGCCAACATATGGTTGCTGGGAATTGAACTCAGGACCTTTGGAAGAGCAGGCAATGCTCTTAACCACTGAGCCATCTCTCCAGCCCCATCACCAGTATTTTTAAGGATAAGAAACAGATAAAAAGGCATTGCCTCCTGGCTGCCATGTCTCTTCTGGAGGAAAATAAAGACCCTTCTCCAAGTAGCTAATGAATCTGGTGATGTTGCATGCAGAGAAGATGTTAGGAACCACTTAAAAATCAGCAGGCAACTTTCAGCTGTCCAAGGAGCTCAGCAGGGCTTGGGATGGTCTGAGGAATTACTGATACTACAAACACAAAAGCAGTGTTCTGTGCTGGTGCGTCCAGCTTGAGGCACAGTGTATGAAGGAAGATGGAAATCAGCTAGCAGGCTATTAGAGCATCCCCTCCTGGTGAGCGAGATCCAGGAAATAGCCACAGACAGCAGAATTGGAAATAATCTTTCCATAATCAGGAAAGAGCTCATAGTTGGAGTGTTGAGGAGAAAAGTATACAGAAGCTGAAGATGCTGCTATCAAGGACTATATCCTGGGTTTCTAAATCCTCAAGGCCTAGAGGAAGTAGTGTGCTCTGTGGAGGAGGCTGCTCTTTGTCCCCTGCCTGTCATGTATGTGACGTTGCTCACTGGAGTTCTGATCCCTGTAAAGAGGATTTTCCTCTTGTCCCTTCCTCCTCTTGCCTTTCTGCCTCAGGTCTGATATGATGTCTGTCTTCTTAGGTGAGAGACCATATCTGTGTGACTATCCTGACTGTGGAAAAGCCTTTGTTCAGAGTGGACAGCTCAAAACACATCAACGTCTTCACACCGGAGAGAAGCCTTTTGTCTGTTCAGAAAATGGTATGGTGTTAGAAGTGATATTTTAGGAGTAGTTAGAGTAAGGTTTACTTAGATTTTTAGTAACCAACTGGTAGTTTTACTTAGAATTTTTGAGAAGAAAGAATTGTTGAAAAGCCTTTATAAAACATAAATCTACCCCCATGCTATGGATTAAGCGCAAGTCTTTGCACATGCTAGACAGGTACTGTATTAACTGGAGTAGATATATCTTCTTTTTAAATTTTTATTTAAGTGCTCTATCTGCATGCATGCCTGCATGCCACAAGAGGGCATCAGACCCCATCATAGATGGTTGAGAGCTGCCACGTGGTTGCTGGGAATTGAACTCAGGACCTCTGGAAGAGCAACTAGTGCTCTTCACTGCTGAGCCATCTCTCCAGCCCCATTGTATATCTTTTCTAAAGTGATCTATTTTACATCCATCTATTTGTGTGTGTGGTTGGGAGACTACTTGGATTCTAGGGATCAAACTTAGGTTATCAGCCATCTTGCTGGCCCTTGAAGTGTTATTTTTTAAATCACAGTGTCCAGAAAAACATTTAAAAAGTGCATAAATTTTTAGTTAGACTTCAGTATAGTTCTGTCCTTTTTTTTGGTAGTTTTCTTGATAATTTGTCTAAATCTTAATCTTACAAATGTTTACAGGGTATTTACTTTTAGTTTACACATATGAGAGGAAATGTCTTTTTCTTTCTGAGAAAGGGTCTCACGTGTAGCATTGCAGGGCCTGGAACTCACTATGTAGACCAAGCTGGCTTCAAACTCAAAGAAATCCATCTGCCTCTGTCTCCTGAGTGCTGGAATCAAAGGTGTGCAAAACCACAGCTGACATGAGAGAAAGCTTAATTTTTTTAATTTATTTTATGAGCATATGTTTATCTGCATGCATATATGTGTACTGCATATATGTGTTCTTGGTGCCTACAGAGGTCAGAGGAGGGCATTGGATCCCATGGATGTGACTATAGAAGTTTGTTTGGTTGTAGAATAGAATGTATTGAAGCTGAGCTTGTTTAGTACGTCTGAATGTCCAGTTTCTAGTGAGCATTTCTTCTGTGTTTTAAAGGCTGCCTAAGCAGATTCACCCATGCAAACCGCCACTGTCCAAAGCACCCCTATGCCAGGCTGAAGAGAGAAGAGCCGACGGATACACTCAGCAAGCATCAGTCTGCAGACAACAAAGCTGCTGCCGAGTGGCTGGCAAAGTAAGGCTGCTGTGTGTTGTCTCCCAGAAAGGTGCCTTTGGGGCTTGGGTTCATGTTAAATTTTGAGAATTCTTCTCTCATTTTAAATAAATTACTTTTATACATACTTTATAAAATAGTTCAGATAACCCTTAATTTCCTATAGAGTTGTTAATGGTTCTTGGGATCTATGTGTGATAGAAATGAAATTTAACAGTTTATGTGCCTCAAGAATAGAGTGTCTCATTTTCTTTGTTTCACTGTTGAAAAATATGGAACACTCATGAATTTGCAAGTCATGGCAACAAGGAGGTCAGTATAAAAATCTTTCTCTTAGGATATTTGACTTAAAGACTTGTCTGTTGCAAACATCCCTACAGATTCTTGGCAGTGCTGCTGTGGCTCTGCCTCCCCCAGCCATGCCACAGTGGGCAGCTGTTTATTAGCAACCGTGCGACTGTTGTTTGGGGGCCTCTGTGCTCTTGACTGGAGGACTCACTTCTTCCTTTAGCCATTATGCTCATCCTGAAACTTGCTCTGTAGACCAGGCTGGCCTTGAACTGACAGAGATGCACCTGCCTCTGCCTCACAAGTGCTGGGGTTAGAGACCTGTGCCACCACGCACAGCTGCTGGTCATATGTTTACTCCTGCCAAAGGTTAGCCATTGTCTTACCCTCAAAAAGCTGGGCAGTGGTGGCACATGTCTCTAATCCCAGCACTTGTGAGGCAGAGGCAGATCTCTGGAGATAGAAAATAAGATAGGTGGTTTCTAAGGCTCATTCATATATAATCATAGAGGTAGGGGGTTTTTGTTTGTTTTTTTCTGGTGTTGGGGATTGAACTCAGGGCCTTGATACATGTTATGCAAATGTTCTACCTCTGAGCTGAGCTACAGACCCAGGGCACCACATAGTGTAATGGCAAACACATGATTAGAGAATGGAGTATGAGGTCTGAAACAGCAAGTATTGATTATAGATGCCTGAAGGAGAAGTCTTCTCCTGAATTTCATGTCCCTGTGAAATTGGATCTCCCATGTACTACTACCTCTGAATAGTCTCAGAAAAACAATTACTAAACAACTGCTTTAACAACATTTCATTTTTATTTATATATCTTCATTGGATATTGTAATAGACTTCATTAAATACATAAAAGTCTGTCAGGTACTTTGATCACAGTACCTGTATCCTTTTCTTCTGGTCACCTTCATTCCCTTGGACATTCTTGTTTCTACTTTACAGATAAATGATTTAATGAAACTATATAAAATCTGAGATCCACAAATGAATGAAAACATGGTATTTGTCTTTCTATGTCTACATAATTTTGTTCTTTATGGCTGAATAAAATTCATTATATATGGTTTACTGTTGTAAAGGTGGTGGAACCTGGGAGGATGGAGCTGACAAATGAGGCCACCTTACAGTCTCATGCAATAGACAACTTATTTAGAGCATCAGACACCGAGGGCTAAGAGGAGCCACATGAGGAAAGTGCACAGGGGCAGCAAGTGCTCAGAACCTCCTCACGGTGCTCCATTCTTAAACCCTGTTCTGACAATGTGTATATACAACATTTTCTTCATTTGTTCATCTACTCAAACCTAGGCTTATCCAAAACGTGGCTACTGTGAATAGTGCTGGAGTAAGCCAACATGTACGCTTATCCTATGGGATAGCTGAGCTATCACTATGTAATAGGTCTGATTGAGGCAAGATAGGATCTCAGTATAATTTTAATTTTTCTGATAGTTAAGGATGTTGAATTTTTAAAAAATATTTATTTATTATTTATACAATATTCTGTCTGTGTGTGTGCCTGCAGGCTAGAAGAGGGCACCAGACCCCATTACAGATGGTTGTGAGCCACCATGTGGTTGCTGGGAATTGAACTCAGGACCTTTGGAAGAGCAGGCAATGCTCTTAACCTCTGAGCCATCTCTCCAGCCTCGGGATGTTGAATTTTTAAAAACATGTTTATTTACTGTTTTTGCTTCATCTTTTGAGAACTACTTTTTAAAAAGTATTTTGTGTGTGTGTGTGCCTGCATGTATGTTTGTGCAGGAGTTCATGGGGGCCTGAAAAGGGCATTAGATTCCCAGGAACTGGAGGTACAGATGGTTGTGAACCGTCACGTAGGTGCTGGAGTCCTGTCCCAGGTCTTCTGGGAGAGGAGCTAATGCTCTTAACTGCTGAGCCATCTCTCCAGCCCCACTAAGAAAATATTTGACAACCTGACATCTACCATATGAATAATCTGCCTGTCTTTCACACAGGTACTGGGAGATGAGAGAGCAGCGCACGCCCACCCTGAAAGGCAAGCTAGTCCCGAAGGCTGATCAGGAGCAGCAGGACCCACTGGAGTACCTCCAGTCTGATGGGGAGGACGATGAGAAGAGCGGTGCCCAGCGCCGACTACAGGAGCAGCGAGAGCGGCTGCATGGGGCCTTGGCACTCATTGAGCTGGCCAACCTGACAGGGGCGCCACTCCGCCAGTAGCCCCGACACTGACTCTTCACTGTACAAAAGTACTGCCCAGCATACTTACAAAGTAGATCCTTGGGCATAAGCTAAGCACCTTATTTGCTTATCATAGGCTGCTATTCTGTAGAAACTTATGAAGAATGTTGTTGCCTCAGACATGGGGCGAGAGAGAATTGCACTTTTTTTTTATACAGAAATGGATTTGATGTAAAGTTTAAACTATTTTGTAAATATGGACTGCAGTTACAGGGTAGAAGCTACATGTTGTGGGAAGCTAGGTTTTGCAAGTTTAATGCATTCATTGAAAGCAGTTCTCACAGGAAGCACTTTGTGAATAAGACATTTGTATGAAAACACAGATTGGTACAAATAGCCAAAGAGGGTTGAAATAGATTATTTATAAGATCATTTTAAACAGTTTTAGTATGTGTGACAGTACTGTAAACACTGAAGCAGGGCAGTGTGAGACATATGTATAAGATACATATTTTTTAAATTGTAAAATCGCATGCCCATTAAGGCTAGAGAAATGGAAGGCCAACTATTTGTAAAGATGCTATAAGTTATAGACTTGGAAGAAAATAGGTATTTGAGGATCTTGGTAAGGGGTAGTAGTTGAGAGTTTTTTAAATTGGTGAAAAATGAGTCTTATCCCATCTTTCTGGGCTTTTTAACTCACTGTAATGCTGATGCCTAGAAAGCGCTCCTCACCCAGCTTGTTGCCTGGGGATTTTGCACATTGCTCAGCTGCTGGGCCTGAGTGATTAATCTTGCAAAGTCTAGGTAACCCAGCAACTGGTGCGTGTGTGTGTGTGTGTGTATGTGTGTGTGTACACCAGTGAGACCTTTATGGGCCCCTGTAATGAGATTGGCACTTGTGTTTATATTAATAAGAGGGACATCTGCAGGGTTGTTTTTAGTGAAATGTTTTAGGTCTTTTGATAGTAAACACTAAATTTTAATTGTACTGCTTGTTTAGCATTATTAGCAAATGGGAGCCTCCATATTTATATTTTCAGTGCATATTCCCACCTTTCTGCTTCACTTCAGAATAACATGCCAAGCTATTTGTGTTCACTAAATTGAGCTATCAGTTAAACACTTGAGTAAATATTAGCAACTCAAGTATGCAGGCTTCTGAGATAGTTTTAACTGTAAGTGTGTTGTCTGGTGGTTCAAAACCATTTTCTCCAAATAGATGAAGTTATTGAACACAAGTTGTGTATTTAGGAATGAACAGAATCCCAGGGCCGGGCAGCCACCTCTTTTATGGAGTCAGGAATCTCTGTCACTTGAGCTTTTGTTCAAAGGGGAATGAAATTAGATACAGAACACAGTGATTTATAGACCCCTTAACTGAAGACTTCAAAGTAACAGGGAAGATGGGATCCTCAGTGCCTTTTCTCTGAGCTGAGAGAGCACCCGACAAGTTTAGATTACATACTATTGAGAATGAGGCTTTGTTATCAGAAATCCCGGTGGTTATAGTATACTGGTCGTTAGATTGTGTGGCCTGGAGAGGGGAGATGGGGAGGTAAGGAAATTTCTTGAGAAGCACTGGTGTGAGACTGAAGTGGAGTTACAATAATGTGTGTGATGAGGACACACTTTAAAAATGGAGTCCTCTGTACAGTCAATTGCAAATCTTTAGGGGCTTTTTGTAATGACAGAATTTATATTTGTAATGGTCTAAGAATTTTATTTGTAGTCTGGTATGTAGAATTTTAACTTGGAGCACTTATAAGTTTGGTAAGAGACCATAGCATTTGAATTTTCTTGGTTTGGGGTTCAACATTGTCTCTAGAACTTTTCCTCAGATGAATAGGAGTATGTGGATCAAAGTGCAGCACTCATCAGTATTGGGAAATTTAGAGTGTGATGAGCTCACCTTAAGGACAGCAGTACAGTTTGAAAAATACAGTTAGCCAGTACACAGATGATAAAAGGGCTTTGTTTCTCCAGCTGACTTTGTCACCCATGTAGTTATGTTCCCAAGTATTTTTTATTGTATGATTGGACAGTTTAAGAAATTATTCCAACTGCTTACCATTGGCCATGTTTTAAAGGATATATATATGCTATGTACTTGGACAAAATACATTGACATCTAAAATTTGAGGTGTGTTATGACTGCTTTTTGTTTTAAAAATGTGGTTACATTCAGATTTTTGAAGTGTTTTATGCTTCATATGGCTAAGTTGTAGTTTGGCAGAGTTAACAGCATATTAATAAACATGCTGTAATTTTAAAAGATGCTTTGAATAAAATTTTATTTTAATTTAAAGCTTAAAGGACATGGGTCATTCTTACAGCTTTTATAATTTATTTCTCTATCACAAATAAAATAACATATAAAAACAAACCCTAAAAAAAATAGAAACAACTCACAACCTGACATCCGTTACCTTACCTCTCTCAGATAGCTTTTCTAAGGTCAGGGCCTCAAAAAAAAACTAGGCAAGCATCCTACCAGTGAACTACATCATATATCCAGCCTTCAGCATCTTTATATATATAGTCTGAATTACTGTTCGTTTGTTTGTTTGTTTGTTTGTTTTTGATTTTTCAAGATAGGGTTTCTCTGTAGCTTTGGAGCCTGTCCTGGAACTAGCTCTTGTAGAGCAGGTTGGCCTCGAACTCACAAAGATCTGCCTGCCTCTGCCTCCCGAGTGCTGGGATTAAAGGCGTGCGCCACCACCGCCCGGCCAAAATACTGTTTCTTTAAAACTGGTTTGAGACAGGGTCTCACTTTGTAGCCCTGGCTGACGTGGATTTCACTCTGTAGGTCTGTGTACCTATGCCTCTTGAATGCTGGAATTAAAAGCTTATTACTGTATCAATATTGGCTTGGTTTGTGGATGTTAATTTCCTCACCTCATTCATTATCACAGTGCTAAGATTATGCTGGGGCTGAGGAGACGGCCCAGTGGGCCAAGTGCATGCTGCACAAACATGAGGACTGGAGTTCCATCCCCAGCACCTACGTAAAAGCTGGGCAGGGTGGTGAGGCCTCCAACTCCAGTGGATCATGGGGCCTCTCTTGCCTGTCAGTAAACCTACCCGAAATGGTAGGCTCCAGTTTCCGCTAAAATGGGTCAAGGAGAGATTGAGGAAAGATCCCAGTGTTCTGCCCAGAAGTAGTGGCACACACCTTTAATCCCAGCATTTGGGGGGCAGAGGCAGGTGGATCTCTGAGTTCAAGACCAGCTTGGTCTACAGATGGATTTCCAGGGCAGCAAAGACTACACAGAGAAACCCTGTCTCTTAAAACAACCACAAAAAAAAAAAAAAAGAAAAATAAAAATCCCAGTGTCAATCTCTAGGCTCCACATGTGCTGGGATGAGTGGGTACATCTCTATACATGTATGTGCGGGCATACATATACTGATGTTGGGTCTCAAACCTGGGACAAATGACTGACTGAGGTACTTTTAACATATCAAGGTGGGCTCTGGTCACCAGGTTCTTCCAGCATCCCTCAGTCCCCAGCTGTTACAAGGTCCTGGCAGGCACACCCCACCGCCTACCCTGAACTCTCCCTTCCCAGGGACAGGACCCTTCCCTGTAGCACAAATTCTAACTGTTCTTCATAATAAAAACCCGGAGTCAGATATTAGGGAGCAAAAGCCGAGCAGCCAGCCACTAGAGAGACCTTTATCTCTACCAATGCTCAGACCACAGGGGTAATCCTGTCCTCAGACTGCAACTGTCTCCACCAAACCTCGGACTGCACTGAGCTCCTGTCTCCTCCCACTTTATATTCCTCTCTCTGCCCAGCCATATCACTCCTGTCTCCACCTCTCTAGTGCTGGGGTTAAAGGTGTGGGATCCCAAGTGCTGAGATCACCTTTGTTTCTCTTTTAGAGGGAAAGCCCAGGGTGGCTTTGAGCTAACAGCTCTGCCTCTGTCTCCCTCCTGGGGCTTAAGTTGTGCGCCACCTCTCCCTGGTCTCCAGTGACTTAGCTCTGCACTCTGATCTTCAGGCAAGCTTTGTTAAAACACAAACAAAATATCGCTACACTTCCGCCAGTTGCTTTTCCCTATAAAATAAGCCATTTTGGCCATGCTGGTCCTTTTGGCTTTTTGTTCTCTTGGTCTCCTGTCTCTCCCCTCTTCCTTCTCCACTCTCCTCATACAGCCAGGCTCAGGGTTTTGTTCACTCTGGACTCCTCCAGATGCCTCTGCCTCTGGCTATATTTTCCCTTTTATCTACAATAAGCCTCTTCCACCATACCTGGGGACAGTCATATCCTTTTTATTTCTCATTCAACTATATTGGTGTAGTTAATTTTTAGAAAAACATGGGTGGCGGTGGGTGGGTGGGGGAGGTGCATTGCCCTGGGTTTATGTGTGGAGGCCAGGGTATAACTTGGAATTGACTCTCTCTTTCTAACATGTCGATTTTGGGGACCAAACTTGGGTCATCAGGCATGCGTTTTTATCTTCTTTGCTATCTCAAAGGCGCTAGTGTAGTTAAGTATTAATTATTGCCAGCCCTATCCTAAGGCCTTAAATTAGAGTAATAGGGAATGTAGTGAGCCTGCCCTTTTGTGTGGGGGGGTGGGAGATGGGATGGGATTAGTATTTCATGCCTGCAAGGCTGTAAATGTGACTTTAAAATACTGTTTTGCAAAGGTTATGTGGAGAGTGACCAAAAACAACAGATCTTTTGGAGGAAATCAGCCCAAGTGACTATATTCAGAGTTTTCTTTTATGATTTGTTTTATTGTTAATTCTGGCTATGTTTGTGTATATCTGCCCAGGCCAGAGGCTCAGATCTGCATGGATCTGGGGTTATAGGCAGTTTTGAGCTGCCTGGTCTATGTGCTAGAACAGCCTGGGTTCTCAACAAGAACAACTAGAGGTCCTAACCCCTGCTCCTCTCCCCATAATTCAGATTTTAAAATCTTGCACCACCCCCCCCCCCGCCTTGGAGTAATTTAGCCAAAATTTTCAGAGGTAGACCACTTCCCAAAACTTCCACTCAGCTTCTAATCCAGCTGTTGGCAGACCGTTTGAGCCTTTATACAGTTGGATTTCAGCTTTATTTAAAAGGGAATCTTAAGCATTTCTAAAAGGCTAACATTTCAGATTTTTAAAATAAATTGGAATTAAAAATATGGGACACTTCATTGGAAATAACATTTCAGCCGTTCTGCAGTTACCAGCCTTGATTCCCAAGAACCAGTGATCCTGCACTGCTGTCCTAGGGAGAAGTGGACCCTGGGTGAGGGAGGCCTGAAGCATCCGGAAGAGAAGCCGAATACTTGCCTCCCCCTGCTCGGCCGCTCCAGTCCTAGGCATTTATGAAGGGGAAACTCTCCCCACAAGCGCTTGCCCTTCAGTGTGCCTAGAAGTGTTTTTAGTAATTGTACATTGGGAACGACCTTCATTCCATCATTGGCAAATGGACCGATGTGTAATTAGGCAGTAGTTGGGGCTGCTTCCAAGCACCGAACCATCCGAAAGAAGGTCTAACGCAGTGCCACAGCAGAGAGAGTTCCAGAGCTCAGTCCGGGAGGACCTAGGGGAACTCTCACCCTTTATGGGGATGTTGAGCTTGGATTTTCGTGTATACTTGTATTCATTTGTCAAATACGCATCTCAAATCAGCGACTCAGGCGCGTCCTGTAGGACGTAAATTATACTTTTTTTTTTTTAAACAAACTAACCAAAAAAAAAAAAAAGCGGAAGCAAATCTCAGCCTTGCTGGAGGTGTGGCCTGAAGGCGGTCCGTAGGACCACGGGCTAAGGCCGGCTTTTCAGCAGTACCTGGCGCTAGGCGCCTGCGAGGCGAGAGCGCACTAGGGGCGCGGGCTGTGATCGGGGTTCGCGCCCCGGCTCCTCCTGTTCCTGCCGCACCCTCTTCCCGGGCGGCTAGGGGCGGGGACCGCGGGCTGAGTGGCGGTGGGGCGGCGGCCGGCGGAGATGGAGGAGCCTGACGCGGCGCTCTTGCCCTCTCGCCTGGCCAGGCTGCTGTCGGCGCTCTTCTACGGGACATGCTCCTTTCTCATCGTGCTGGTCAACAAGGCTCTGCTGACCACCTACGGGTGAGGCTGGTTATGCGGGACGCAGGGTGGCCGGGGCCTGGAACCGTCTCTGGTTTGCCTTCACCAAGTCACCACACAACAAAGTCCACTTGCAGTCAGGGGCACAGCACACACCAGCTGAACTTGGAAAGCCGCTGTCACAGGCTTTAAATAAATACACCAACTGAGAAAACTTAATTTTGAGACAGGCATTCATCAGGTAGCTCACGCTGGCCTTGAGCTCAAATCCTCATGGCTGAGCTAGTGTTGGCATTACAGGTGTGCAGCATCATAAACATGTGTATTTTGAGCAAATTATTACTTTTTTAATCTTTGTGGTGTTTTTGAGACAGGGTTTTGTGCATCCCAGGCTAACTTCGGGACTCCCTAATAGTTTCTTTGTCCCCACCTCCGCCGCATAACACCACACCTGTTTTATACGGTGTAGGGAAGCAGCCCAAGACTTTTCTCTCCAACATCTCCAGCCAGCCCCCAGCAAAACAAACAAAAGTGTTCCACTGATTACAATCTGGGCTTGTGATCATCTGTTTATATGGGTTGATCATCCATTCTCAAACAACCATTATATTTCTGGAGAACCAGAATAAACAGAAGTTTAGAGTTGAGTGCACCAGCATCTCTATGCTTCTCTGAATTTATTGTAAAGACTACAATGTCCTATTTAATTCTACTGTGTGGTAGCGACCCTGAGAGAACTGTGGGCTTAAATCCGACCCCAGGGGTGAGTGCTCTGCCCCCTGGCACTAGTCCATACTTAGAATTTTCATTAGATACAAAACCTAGCTGGCTGCAAACCTGGTACTGACTTCGCAGGGCCTTGCCTAAGATGCCACAAGTTGGGGCTCTTTGTAAATTATAGGACTGCCTTTTTGTTTTATATCTGGGAAAACTCACACCCCCACCAGGAACACAGGCTGTAAGGACTACAGAGACTGAGCATCCGTTACGCGCTGGGCCCACGGTGGACACTGGGAAAATGGTACGGACCCATGTGAGACATCTTCAAGGGTAGAGAATAAACAAACAGGTTCAAGAACAGATAAGACATCACCTGTGATCTGAGAGAAGTGAGAGAGCTCGGTGCCAGGACATCAGGCCAAAGAGAGCGGCAATACCGTGACCTCCAGGAGGAGCAGAATGTCAGCATGGCGAGATGACCAAAGGGAGTGAGCAAGTGCCATGTGATTGGAGAACTCGGTAGAACTATACAGGAGGAGCAGGGGTCAGAGCCTTCATTCATTTACTCAGTGACACTGTGTGCCCAGGATGTGCCAGCCTTGTGAAGAGAAGAGGTAGAAGAAACCCTTAATCTCACATCCTAGTTTGCCAATAATAAACTAGCAACATTTAAAGTGTGTGTGTGTGTGTGTGTGTGTGTGTAGGTCAGAAGACAACTTTCAGGAGTCAGTTTTCTTCCTCCACTATGTGGGTCCCGGGGATGGAACTCAGCCTGTTAGGTCTGGCAGCGACTCCTTTACCCACCAAACTGTCTTGCCAGCCTAACACTCACATGGTGTGGCTCGCAACTACCTGTAACTTCAATTCCAGGGGGTCTGACAACTCCAGGGAGTTTGGCCTCTTCAGTGAATGGTATACATTCACAAACACATAAATAAAACAAAACGAAACAAAACAAAACAAAAAACCTGTGCCAGGCGGTGGTGGTACACACCTTTAATCCCAGAACTCCAGAGGCAGAAGCAGGCAGATCTCTATGAGTTTGAGGCCAGCCTGGTCTACAGAGCAAGTTCCAGGATAGGCTCCAAAGCTACACAGAGAAACCCTGTCTTGAAAAACCAGTAGTAGTAGTAGTAATAATATAATAAATAATAAAAATCCCGCAAACCCCATGTTAAAAAAGTGGAAATGAACACTTAAGCCAGTTAATGCACATAGTGCATGGTAATAAAGGGAAGAAACTGTCAGGGTGGGGATGAGGCTGTGGCGGTGCTGGCCTAGAATGCAAAATGCTGGGTTCAGTCCCTGGCATAGTGGTGGACACCTATAAAAAATCCCATTGCTTGGGAGGTGGAGGCAGCAAAATCAGAAGTTCAAGGTCATCCGACACATTGAGTTCAAGACCAGCTTGAGCTATAAGGAGGCCTTGTCTCGAAGTAAAATGAAGAAAATGTAAAGAGCTTTGGTGAAATGGCTCAGCAGTTAAGAACACTGGCTACTCTTGCAGAGAACCCAGTTTGGTTCCCAGCCCCTACAGGTTGGCTCACAGCCATCCATAACTCCAGTTCAAGGGGATGCAGTACCCTCTTCTGGCTTTATTGGGTGCATACATTTATGCAGGCGAAACACCTAAACACATAAAAGAAAATAAATATTTAAATCTTTTTTTTTTTTTGAGACAAAGTTTCTCTGTATCTTTGGTGCCTGTCCTGGAACTAGCTCTTGTAGACCAGGCTGACCTCGAACTCACAGAGATCCACCTGCCACTGCCTCCTGAGTGCTGGGATTCAAGGCATGCGCCACCACCACCCGAAAAGAAATATTTAAAAAAATAAAACATCGACAGGTACACACTCTTGATCCCAGCACTGGGGAGGCAGAGGCAGAAAGAGCTCCGTGAGTTTGAAGCCAATCTGGTCTATTAGAGCGAGTTCCAGGACAGCCAGAGCTGTTATACGGAGAAACCCTGTCTTGAAAAACCAACAAATAAATAAAACATCAAAATCTACAATTAAAAACATAATGACGTCATGGGCATATTTAGGAGTAACATGGTTATGTCAGCCAAAGGCTGAGGATAAATCTGTTTTGCGTTGGAGTTGTGGGCTTCTGACTGGCTGTGACATTAATGCCTCTAAGAAACACATTCTTCTTGTTTTCAGCAGGGGCCAATGAATACTGGCCACTGCTCTGAAGACAATGGGTGTCTAATCACTGAGAGATCTCAGACACTGGCCCTTTCGTTTTTAAAATTTTGAGTTCCAAACTAGGGTGTGTGTGTGTAGCCTAAGTGATCGACTACCACTTAAGTCTGGAGTTTCATAAGTATTACTGAGTGGTGGGAAAGAAAGATTTCTAGCACTAAAGCTCTTACCTTGGGAAAGGTCAAGCACTTATACTCCTTATGAGTACACCCACCCCTGTTTCTGTAGTGTAATATTACACATCCGGACTCTGTTGAAATAACATTAATTCTCTCAAGATTCCTGAAGCACACGTTGTTGAGAAGGGGTTGGGGTGATTTAGTTACAATGAAACCATAGCAACCTGACCCCAGCAATAGCTGTTTGAGCAGAGTATATTCCGGAGGCCAGAAGGAAGAGGTTTTTTTTTTTCGTTTGTTGTTTTTTTTTGTTTTTTGACAGTTCTCTGACAAGACTGTGGGTATGGAGGGAGCTCAGGGGACTTCTGTTCCATTTTGAACAGATTGTTTCTGGTTGGGGTACAAGCCTTGTTGTGTGTGGTCTTAGCTTTTTGTTAATTTAAGTTCATGCTTTTCCTGGCTAGTTTATTGACACAAGTTAGAAGTGCTATCATAAACCATAAATTGAGAAAATACCTCCATAAGATTGGGCTCTAGGGTATTGAGATACTCTTTTATAATATGAAAAACACTGGCTCTAGGAATTAATATAGACACATTTTGTTAATTTTATGGTAATAAATTTAAAAAATTAAATTATAATATGGTTATTTTAAAAACTATTGAGTTTGTATTTATAACTAGCGAGAGAATGACCAAGATAAGCAGACACCAGCTGCTCTCATTAAGCAACCTTGTCAGGAGATTGTGGCATAAAATGACAGACTGTGTCAGTGTCTTTCTCACATTTCTCTGATGAGAATACAAACTGGAAATAACATTCCTTAGTAAGTGATTAAATTTACAACCCCAGTCTTGGCCCACCCACTGTGGTGGTGCCGCTTCTGGGCAGGTGGTCCTGGGGTGTATAAGAAAGCAGGCTGAGCAAGCCATGGGGAGCAAGTCACTAAGCAGTGTCCCTTCCATGGCTTCTGTTCACTTACTGCCCTGACTTCAGTGTAAGATGTAAACCCTTCCTTCCCCAAGCTGCTTTTGCTCATGGTATTTTATCACAGCAATAGAAACCTTAACTAAGAAATTTGTATCAGGTCATAGGGTATTGCTGTGACAGACCTGACTGTGTGTTTTGGAGAGGGTTGTGGTGGCATTTGAACTTTGTGCTGGAAATTCCTTTGAGTGCTCAGAGCTCAGTAGGCTGTTCTGTGGAAGCTTGTAGGATAAGATGTTGGGAACAATGCGGGCCACGGATGTCTACCTTGTGAGGTGTCAGAGAGAAGCAAAGACTCTGTCAGGGCCATTTATGTGATATTTTTAATTAAGAATCTGTGTTTTTCTGGTCAGCTCCAGCTGACCAGAGAATCAGCTGTGGCTAACAGTAGACCACAACCGCTAGCTCGAAACCGTTGCTCGGCTGGGACAGTCAGTACTGGGCATCTGGGCTGAAGAATCAGCTATGATTAAGAAGATACCAGTATCACTGAAGAAAACTCTGGGAAGTATTTCCTTAAGGCCAGCATGCAGAAGCTGTGGTCCAGAGGGGCCCAAGATTGTACCTTGTGTTAGCAGATGAACTTGGTACTGTGTAAGAGTTTCCCAGGTGGTAGAGAAGAAGGGTTTGTGGTGAGCATCTGTGGCTCGGCACCTAGAGAAGCCAGGACAATTCTAATGCTAGATTTACTTGGCAGGAAGGGGATTCTGTGAGCATGTGAACTCAGTGGCTTTCAAGGGCTAGAACAAAAGTAGGCCCATCCAGGACTTTGCATTTTAATAGTCTGTGGTCAACTGGCCACAGTTGCGATCATAAGGGTTGTACAAGCAGACTGCTTTTGTGTTTCCCATGAATACTCTTCTCTATGACATGAAAATTTACTAATGACATCTTATTAAAACATATTGAATCCTAAAGTTGGGCATACCTGTGATATCAGTACTCAGGAGGTGAGGCAGGAAGGTCACTAAGTTTGAGGACCATCTGAACTATATAGGGTGCCCTTGTCTTAAAAAAAAATCAAATTTGTTTTATCCAGTTCAACAAATATTTGTTTAGAACTTACTGTGTGTGTTTGCTTTATGATTCACCAGAGAGTATCTTCAATCAATCTCCACTTTCCCAGACAGGATCTCATTGGAGCTGACTGATTGGCTATTGTTGCTGACTAACAAGCTTCAGGAATCCCGTCTCTGCCTCAGTGCTGAGATTACAGGCATGGGTGCAGTCCCTGACTTCTTACATGGGTGCTGTCTGTCCAGACTCAGATCTTCATGTTTGCCCAGTAGGAGCCTAATCCACTGAGTCATCTCACCAGCTCAGTCAGACTCTTGTGTCCATGCACATCCTTACCTTTGACCTCACAGAATTCAAATTGATGAACTGCATCTGGTGGCACCTATCTTTCTCAAGTCTGAGAATTCAAGGGTAGCCTGGACAACGCAGAGGAGCTGTTTGAACAGCAAACAAGCACTCCCCTGAAACAAAAATGTTCAGAAATGAACAAAGAATGAGCCATAGACTGGCAACTGGGACCATTGTTCTTTTTGTTTTTTGTTTTTTTTGGTTTCACTGTGGCTTTGGAGCCTACCTTGGAGCTCTTGTAGACCAGGCTGGCCTCAAACTCACAGAGATCCACCTGCTTCTGCCTCCCAAGTGCTGAGATTAAAGGCATGAGCCACCAAAGCCTGGCATGGGAGCATTGTTCTTAAATGTTTATTTTATCATTTTGGCTTTTTTAAAATTTTTTTTATGGTTTATTTTATGTGCACTGGTGTGAAGGTGTCAGATCCCCTGCAACTGGATCTTCAGACAATTGTGAGCTGCCCACATGGGTGTTGGGAACTGAACTTGGGTCCCCGAGAAGGGCAGAAAGGGCTTTTAACCACTGAGCCATGTCTTTAGTCCCTTTTTCTTTCTTCGGAGAAGGGGTCTCACTTACTTGTTCAGGTTGGCCTTGAACTTGAGATACTTCTACCTAACCTTACAGTTAGCCAGGGTAACAGGCCTGCCTGCACCAACAGACTTGATTCTTCTTTGACTTTTAACTTTGATTTAATTTTCTATGTAGAGGTATCTTAGTCAATGTTCCATTGCTATAAAATGGCAACTCCTATAAAGGAAAGAATTTGATTGGTGCTCGCTTACAGTTTTAGAAGTTTGGTCCATTATCATCATGGTGGGGAACATGGCAGCATGCAGGTAAACATGGTGCTGGAGAAGTAACTGAAAGTTTTAAATCCTGGACCATAGGCAGAGAGAGACAGAGACTGGGCCTGGCATGGGCTTTTGAAACCTCAAAGCCCACCCAGTGACACACTTCCTCCAACAAGGCCACGCCTCCTAAACCTTCTAATTCTTTCAAATAGTGACACTCCCTGGTGACCAAGCATTCAAATATATGAGCCTGTGGGGGCCATTCTTATCCAAACCACCACAACAGGTCTTCTTGTATATGGCATTTTAAATTTTATTTTATTAACTTTATTTATTGTATTACTCTATTTTTCCAGTATACGCAATTATGACTAATTTACCTTCACAGAACAAAGGAAAACTGGCAAGTTTAGCAACCATCGTTTTGTTGTTTCTGGTTTTTGAGACAGGGTTTCTCTGTATAGTCTTGGAACTTGATCTGTAGCCCAGGCTGGCCTTGAACTCACAGAGATCCACCTGCTTCTGCCTCCTGAGTGCTGGTGTTAAAGGCGTGCGCCACCACCGCCCAGCAGCAACCATCAGTTTGTTTGTTTGTTTTTTTTTAATGGAAAAGAAGTGGACACAATTTTTTGAAGTTTCCGTTGTTTAATGCCTGTAACAGCTCTTTATGTCATCACATTCTACATACTCTCTTCAACTTTTTTTTTATGTTGCTAAACTGATGCGTTGTTCTATATTTCTTGCAGTTTTCCCTCACCAATTGTTCTTGGAATTGGGCAGGTAAGTTGAAAAAAAACCCAAAGTCTTAGCTCGCCATCGGTATTCAGGCTATTTTAAGTGCTTTTGTTTAAGACTATGGATAGCACAAGCTGTCTTTTACATACATATGCTGTGGCACACCAGTACCCCTCCACAGTAAATACAAGCCAAGGTTTAGGATAATTATGTTGAAGCAGTTCTTAAACATTTGCATTTTCATATGAAGAAAACTGAATAAGTTCTACAGTTTGCACAGGAGATGAAGAAGATTTTATTTCTAAAACAACATGATGAACTATTTCTAATATACCTATTGTTTTAAATTTATAAGATTGTAAAGACTTATTTTTACTGTTTTTAAAGTGTGTGTCTGTGTGTGTCGTCTGTGTGCGTATGTTCACATGAGTGCAGTTGCCCATGGAGTCCAGAAGAGGTCATTGGATTCTTTACAATTGGCTACTGTTCTTAGCCACACGACATGAGTGATGGGAACCAAATTTAGGTTTTCTGCATGAGCAGTAAGTGCTCTTAACTCAGGCTCCCATTTACAGTGTTTACATGAGACAATTTGGTTGTGCTGTCTAAATTGAAAAAAATCTTTTTAAAGATTTAATTTTTAAAATTTTTTTATGACAGGTAAGCTGTGAAAAGATTTAATTTTTATTTATTTATTTACTTACTTTATTTCTTTCTTTGAGGCAGGGTTTCTCTGTTGCTTTGGAGCATGTCCTAAAACTTGGTCTGTAGACCAGGCTGGCCTTGAACTCACAGAGATCCACCTGCCTCTGCCTCCCAAGTGCTGGGATTAAAGATGTGTGCCACACCCGCAAAGCTATTTACTTATTTTTGAGACAAGATCTTATGGTGTATCCCTGGCTGGTCTTGAACTCTCAGAGATCAGTCTGCTTCTGACTCCAGAGTGCTGGGATTAAATCTCTGCCGGGCTGAGATTTATTTTATTTTTAACTATGTATGTTTGTGTGTGTTCATATGTGGGTATATAAGTGTGAACACAAGAACCCAAAGGCCAGAAGTCATAGTATCCGCTAGAGTTAGGATTCCAGGGAGTTTTGAGCTGCCCGAAGTGGGGATGTGGGTGCTGAGCACTAAACTCAGGTCCTCCAAAAGAGCAGCAGGTGCTGCTCCATCTTTCCAGGCCCTGAGAGGAAAAATCTTAATGCTGGACTTCTCAAAAAATACACTTAGACTTTTCTTAGGACATTTTTATTAACTTCTATTTATTGTACAAAATAATAAGTCTCATGATATTTTCAGTGTGTATAATGCATTGTAATCATATCCACCTCCAGCACACCCTCTTCCTACTTCTTTCAAAAAGTCCCGGTCTATTTTCATATCTTTCAATGGGTGCAAGGAGTCAGTACCTTCTCACACCCTTTTGAGACAGGGTCTCTCTATGTAGCCATTGTTGTCCTGGAACTCCAGTCTAGCCTCAAATGCACAGAAATCTGCCTGTCTCTCCTGGGATGAAATGTGAGTGTCACCATGCCTGCTTAGGAGTTTTTCCTTTTTAAAAATTGTTTCCTCTCACTGGCCCTTAGAGGAAGTTAACAGGCCATACACTCTGTTTGTGGAAGTGTGGTCCAGGGTCATCTGGTCAGTATGGTTACTCTCAGAGGCATCTTTGTTTACTCCATGGCCGTTTCTAGAGCCCCTGAGACAATGTATCCAGGTGAGTCCACTCGATGATACGTTTTACCTGTTCTGATTCGAACAACATCTCATCCAGGGGTGAGAATCTTAGCTTCCACTACTGAAAAGTAGATCTTTGGGTTCTGTTTCCAATAAATATGCTTCTGATTACACCATTGCATCAGTATACCTCACACTATCTTTCCAGATGATATTTTGCTGTTTCTTTCTCGTTCCAGATGGCCACCACCATAATGATACTGTATGTGTCCAAGCTAAATAAAATAATCCACTTCCCCGATTTTGACAAGAAAATTCCTGGAAAGGTATGTTGAAAGATAAAAAACAAACAAACCAAAAAATATAAACAATGAAAAGCAAGCAAGCAAAGAAACAAAAAAAATCCAATTGGATTAAAGCAGGGATTCATTTCATACACTGTGGATCTTCCTCCTGCTTACACTCAGTAGAAAATTGTTTTTCTTTACTTTTCTTCTTTGAGTTCAGCTCTTATGTATCATCCCAGGTCGGATTTGAACTCAAAATCCTCTACTTCAGCCTCCTCAGTGCTGGAAGAAAAATTTTTTATTTTTTAGTTTTTGGTTTTCAAGCCTAGTTTCTCTGTGTAGCCCTGGCTGTCCTGGAACTTGCTCTGTAGACCAGGCTGGCCTTGAACCTCTGCCTCCCCAGTGCTGGATTAAATGTGTGTTCCACTACCACCTGGATGAGAAAGTTCTTAATAAATGTTTTATACATAAATATCTATTTTTATAACTCGATGAAGATACAGATATGGCTGAGCTGGGCTTGTGAGATCTATAAGTGTGTAAAGTGCTTGCTGAGAAGTGTGAGACCTGAGCTTAGATCCCTTGCACCCGTGTAAAGCCTTACCTCAGCACAGCTGCATCGAGGTAGGAGGCAGAGAAAAATGTGAACATAGGTGTTTAACAACACAAATACTCTTAATTTTTAAAGCCACTGTTTTGTGAACTCTTTGGCTAAGGGCCGGACTCACTCTTGTACCATGAAAGAAGCCCTGTGTGACACATAAATTAGTCAGTGCAGTTATGTTATGATAAAGCTTTATATAAATAAGCACAGGCCAGATTTGCCCTGGGTCCTAGCTTACTGATTTACGTTCTCAGATTTCATTTTTAGTTTGTTTTTTGTTTTGTTTTGTTTTTATTTTTTTTTTGACAGCTCTGGCTGTCCTGGAATTTGATTCGTAGATCAGGCTGGCCTTGAACTCACAGAGATCCACCTGTCTCTGCCATCCGAGTGTTGGGACTAACTGTATTTGACAACAGTCCTGGCTTTCAGTTTCACTTTAACCTGATAAAAGCTATGAGTAAAGAATACAATTTGATACATTGAATATATGTAGAAGTACACATGGAAGCTGCATTGAAAGATCTGTCTTCCTACTGGGAATATGGAGTGGAAGTAATTTTTAATAACTAGCTGCAGGGGGCCAGGCTTGAGACAGACATTAAATTCTTAGAGTAATCCTTTGATGGATGACATAAAGTAGCTAACGGTAGTGTTTGGATTAAGAGGTTTAGCTGGTATTTCTTAAGGGTGAGGCCCTTGAATAGCTTCTTCATATATATTTACAGTTGATAATCATAGGATATTAGGTCAGATACAGGGCTGGGAGGTAGGTGGCTTTCAAAGGGACTAAATATAGCCCAATATAATTTGTCTCTTGCATTTTAATTCTCCATAATTTTGAAGTTTCCCCATTTGTCCTTCTAGAATCTTCCTCACAAGCGAAGCTTCTCCTGTCTTTCTCTCCCATGCCCCTCTGTCTCCATCTCCCTATCTTCCCCAACCCTTTTGGGAACTTCAGTCCACAGTGTGCAAAATAAGGAGCGTTGATGATGCTTTATTAGCCACGTTTTTTTTTGTCTTTTTTTGTATATAGGTTCAAGTTATCCAATCAAAATTACTCTCCAAGAAGCTAATTTTCGTGTCTTTTACCTTCTTTGCTGTGTAGCCCATGTTGATAGAAATGGCATCTTTGGTCTCAAAGTAAGGGCTTAAGTATTTCATCATGAAGCAGGGTTCCGTGGGCTTTTGGGGACATGCCATTTACTCTTTGCTGTATAGTGTAATGGCTCAAAACAGTAATCTTTTTATTGTCTCTCATACTGATTGAGGAGTCTTGGCAAGGCTTGGCCAAGCAGTTCTGACTTAAGGTCCTCCTTTCCTCGCGGACACAAGGAGAACTGTGTTAGTTATCAGGGTGGTTAGTGCAGGTGGAAGATGGCCACTCATCGGTCTCTTGCTGTCTAAGAACTCTCACATTACATCCATCCATACATATATACAGAAAGCATGCAAATGAAATTCTTTTTTTTTTTTTTAGAGAATTTTCTTAATTAGCAAATGAAATTCTAATGGTATCTTTTTCCTTTCATTGAAGCTCTTTCCTCTGCCTCTTCTCTACGTTGGAAACCATATAAGTGGCTTATCAAGTACAAGTAAATTAAGGTACAGTTCAAGATGACAGTGGGGAGGGGGTCTCCATCACCTCTGGTGGTGCAAACACTAAGTTTGGTTTTATAGATTTTGCTTGGGTGGTGCCCTAGTTTTCTCTCTGTTTCTGTGATAAACACTATGGCCAAAGGCAGCGTGGGCAGGAAAGGGTTTATTTTAGCTTCCAGGTTACCTTCTGTTGAGGGAAGGCAGGGCAGGAACTGGAGCAGGGACTACAGGGTCATGGTGCTTACTTGCACGCTTCCTCTGGCTTGCTTTCTTCCTGGGCATAGCACTGCCCACGCTGGACTGGGTCCTACATCCATTAACAATCACGAAAATGCCACACAGCTGTCCCCACAAGGCCATTCTGATGGAGTCAGTTCCTCACTCACGGTCTCTCTTCCCAGGTGGTCAGTTTGAATCGCAGGTATCACGTGGGAAACATTAGTATTTAACAATTTGAGGAAGTATAGCTTTGAGTTTAATTAGAAATGTCTTTAGGGATGTTTAAAAAGGTTATGCTTTTCTTGATAGTCTCAACATAAATATGAAGTTTGTGTTTGTCAGGTAGAGAACATGTGATTGTCTGGGGTGGGTTTGTTCATACACATATGACCATGGTAACTTTTCATCGTAGTTGTATAAAAACAGGAATATCCTGTCAGACTTGGCATAGATCATGTTTGGGGTAAGGAAAAAATGAATAACAGACAATAGGTTTAGGTATGGACTATACTTGAAAAGTTTGCATCTGTGTTTATTTCATCATGCTTTGATTAATTTTATTAAAAGCTACTGTGGAAAATGAAAATCGTTTATAGAAAGGTCACACTATCAAACTACTAACAAGTTACTAACCAGAAACTATGATCTGAAATCTAAAGAAACAAGACTCGTGTGCAAGCTGATTGATGGTGTGTATGTGCGTGTGTGCAGGGGTGGGTGGGAGTTGTGAGGAGTGTTGATCGTCAACCTGACTAAAGTAAGCTACAAGCCTTGGGTGCTGTCTAGGTTAAGACAGTCTGAGAGTGGCTGGGGAATAGTGCTGGTTAGGTTGCCTTTCCCTGGCCTGGGGTCCTAGACTCTGTGCCTGGGGAAGTTGAGGTGAGTACCAGCATTCCTTGTTCTGCTGCCTGATTATCATACGATCTGCCACTTTCTTCCCTCCATGATGGACTGTGCTCTTGAACTGTGAGCCAGAATCAATCACTCCTTCCTTAAGTTGCTTTTGTAAAGGTCTTTTTCACAACAGCAGGGAAAGAACTCTATACGGGAGAGATGTGTTTTCCTCTATAGCTCTTATTTTTGGAGATATGGTCTTTCCCTGAGTCTAGAGATCACTGATTGGCCAGACCAGCTGGCGAGCAAGTCCCAGGGATCCTCCTGTCCCTGTCCCTAGTGCTGCGTTTATAGATGCCCATACTGGGCATGCTAGAGAACCAGACGGAGAACCTCATGTTTTTATGACAGACACTCTACCTACTGAACCATTTTCTTGTTGCAGGGAGGGGGCTGCTTGTTCGTCCCAGTCACCCAGAACCTAAATAACCACACAGAAACTGTATTAATTAAAATACTGCTTGGCCCATTAGCTCTAACTTCTTATTGGCTAACTCTTATATTAATTTAACCCATTTCTATTAATCTGTATATCGCCATGTGGCAGTGGCTTACCAGCAAAGATTCAGCATGTCTGACTCTGGCAGCTCCATGGTGTCTCTGCCTCTTTTCCCCAGCATCCCGTTTAGTTTTCCCGCCTAGCTCTGTTCCCCTATAGCTCTGCTATAGGCCCAAAGCAGTTCCTGTATTAACCAATGAAAGCAACACATAGACAGAAGGACCTTCTACACCATCTTCTAGCTCCTCCTTTTTATTTTCTAAACAATGTACTTTGAAACACCAAAATTTTAAAGTCTTTCTAATTTAAATAAAGTGTATATAATACAAAGCTTATTGCTGTATCTGGTTTAAGTGTATAGTTCAAGTGCGTTAATTATGTTTACATCCATGTGTAATCCCAGCATTCGGGAGGCTGAAGCATGATTGCTGAGCCTTCAAGGCCAGACTTGCTACATAATGAGTCTGAGGCTAGACTCTATCTCTAAAGTAGATGCACAGTGTAGCCATCACCATTATTTATTTCATCATCCCAAACAGAAACTCTGAATCCACTGAACAATAATCCTCTTAGGCTTTAGTTATTGCTAGTCGCAATTTCTCAGTCTCTTGATATGGGGCAGAGTTAGAGAGATGCCATGTAGCTGCCAGAGGAGACAGATGCCAGAGAACCTTACTGGTAAACCACGAGCCTTGTGGTAAAATACAAAATAATAGACATGGGTTAATTTAAGATGTAAGAGCTAGCTAGAAATACACTTAAGCTATTGGCCAAACAGTGCTGTAATTAATAGAGTTTCTGTGTGATTATTTTGGATCTGGGAAGGTGGGAACGAACAAGCAGTCTCTGCCCACAGTCTCTCAATCTCTCCCTTTCTCTTTCCCTCTCCATCCCTCCTCCCTCCCTCTCCCTCTCTTATGTGTTGCATGCATGTGAGTTTGCATGTGGTATGTGTGCCCACGAGGAGGCCAGAGGGGTATGTTGGGTTTCCTCTGTAAGTCTCCATCTTATTCCCTTGAGACAGGGTCTTTCACTGAATTGGAAGCTCACATTGTTGGTGAGGCTAGTTGACTAGCAAGCTTCTGGCATCTACTGGTCTCTCCCTCCCAATACTGGAGTTACAGGCACATACAGCCATGCTTAACTTCATAGGTAGATGCCGGGGATTTGAACTCAGGTCCTCATGATAGTACAGCAAGGGCTCTCTTACCCACTGAGCCATCTCCTTAGCCCCCAGCTACTGGTAACCTCTGCTTTATGTTCTGCACCTGTGGCTTTGCCTTCTCTAGGTAGATACAAACAATTGTCCGTTTTTTAGGGGGTGAAGATCTGGATTATTCCCATAGCATGGTGTTTTCAGAGTTCATCTATTGTAGAGTGCATCCTGTTGATAAACATAAACCATCAAAGTTTTAAATTTTAATTATTTCTATTTTAGATATTGTTTCTATATTGTTTTTATTTTTGTAGTTCTGGGGCTTGAACTCATGGCCTTGTATTTGCTACAAAAGTGCTCTACCACTGAGCCCATCTTTTCTTTTGCTGACTATGTTGTTAGTATTATATCTGAGAAGGCTTGCTTGATCCAGGGTCATGAGCATTCTTTCTTATACAGTCTTAGTTCCTACACTTAAGTCCTTGTTATATTTTATGTCAGATAATAAATATATAAGGTTGATGTCCTGTGTGTGTATGTGTGTGTGTCTGTGTGTAGTATGATGTGTGTAGGAATTCAGTTTCATTCTGATCGTGGGAGTTATAGATGTCCTAGCACCATCCTTTGGAAAGGTATTTCTTTCTTCCATTGTGTTATCTTACAACCCTTGGTAAAATCAGTCTATTGATCTGGGAGAGGTGTTGCATGCCTGTAATTGTACTATTTATGAGGCAGAGGCAGTAGCTTGGAGCTAAGGGATAAGGAATTACTGTTGAGCAGGTTCTAAGTCCCTGCTTGGGGGAATGGAGCTTCTGAAATAGATTATAGGGATGGGTATGCAACAAAGAAAATAAAAGAAAACAAGATAATTGCAAGACTTTATTTTCTGTCCTTCAATTCTATTCCATTAATTACATATATATTATTAAATCAGTAATAGGTAGTCTTGGTTTCTGTAGCTTTGTAGTAAACCTTGAAGTTGGGAAATGTGAGTGTGCCTACTTTGCTAATTTTCTTTTTAAAACATTCAAAAAATCTCTCCTCTCTCTCTCTCTCTCTCTCTCTCTCTCTCTCTCTCTCTCTCTCTGCACATGGAGGTCAGAAGACAACTTTTAGGAACTGGTCCTCTTCTTTGGCTAATTTGTGTAATGAGATTAAACTCGGGTTATTAGGCTTAGCAGAGGGTGTCTTTACCAGCCAAGCTGTCTCACCAGCCCCCTAACTTGGTTATCTTTTAAATTATATATATTAAAATAATTGATTTTATTTTTAATTATATGTATACGTGTGTGTGTGTGTGTGTGTGTGTGTGTGTGTGTGTGCATGAGTTTGTGCATGTGAGTGCAAGTGCCCATGAAGAACAAAAGAGAGTGTCAGATCCCCCGGAACTGGAGTTACAGGTGGTTGTGAACCTCCGTGTGGGTGGTGGGAGCGGAAATTGTGTCCTCTGCAAGAGCAGCCAGTGCTCTTAACCACTTCGCATCTCTCCAGCCCCTTGACTTTGTTATTCTTCAATGTGGTTTGGCTCTCTGGGGCCCTTGAATTTCTATATTTATTTTGGAATTAACTTGCCAGTTTCTGCAGGAAAAAGAAAGCCAGATAAGATTTGACAGATTTTGTGTTGAATCAGTTTGTTAAAGTAGCAGGAAATTATTCAATCCCTATTTTATGAATAAATATGATTTGTTAATGGTAAATATTACAATGAATTTTAACTCATATTTAATTTGGAAAATGACCTTAATTAAAAATGTTTACCGTGTTTAAAAAATAATTTGCAACTGTCATTGTGTGTCTGACGTTAGGGTTGGATCTTTTCTGACAGCTTGCCAATGTTCACTGTGCTCAGGAAATTCACAATTCCTCTGACTTTACTGCTGGAAGCCGTCATACTTGGGTGAGTCTGATTTTCCTTCATTACTTCATTATGTTTCCGATGTTCTGTGTTTATTCATGTGAGTATGTAGTATATTCACATATATGGCATGTGGGTGTGCAAAGCTATGTGTGTGCATGTGGAAGACATGGGTTGATGTCCTGTATTTTTCTCTGTTGCTCTCTGCTATTGTTTGAGACAGGGTCTCTCACTGGCCCTGGAGTTCACCAACTGACTAGGTTGGCTGGCCGGCAAGCTCCCGGATCTGCCTGTCTCTGCCACCTAAGGCTTGTGCTATTCTGCCTAGATTTTTATGAGTCCTGGACAGATTGTCAGGCTTGATGCTTGTTTGACAAGACTTTACCCACTGAGCCATCTCCCCAGTCCCGCTGTGTTATTTTTACCCAACAGATTTTCTTTCTTTTTTTAAAATATGGAACGCTTCACGAATTTGCGTGTCATCCTTGCTCAGGGGCCATGCTAATCTTCTCTGTATCGTTCCAATTTTAGTATATGTGCCGCCGAAGTGAGCACTACCCAACAGATTTTCACCATGAGGTCTTCTTTCTGAGTAACTGATTAGAATTACTGCTTGCAGCAGCTTAAGAAAATATTATTTGTTCATTTAAAAGGAGTCAACTGTTTCCAAGATTCCCTAAAATATTAATGAAGGCTATTTAAATGTTTGTTTTTGCAGCAGACTAATAGCATGCTTGGAGTAGAAAATTATAAAAGAAATAGCAACCACGCTTAAATAGATATGAATCTGTGTGCTGAACTGGATGGGATGAATAGTGACAAAGAACTGCCCACAGACAGGGAAGGCAGGCAGAAGAGCAAGGGGACAGGGTTCTGATGCTTCATGACATGAGGTCAGAATAAATTAACTTTTACAAATGTTGATATAGATTTTTCTCATGAGGCTACCCAGGCTGACCCATGAAAATGCAAATTTTGATTTTGCAGTAAAGATTACATGGCAGTGAAATTTAGTTTCAGTTGCAATGTTGTAAGCCTTCCTATTGGACTTAATCTTTGAACGCGCCGTAGATGCTCCTGAAAACTAGACACACAGCAGACCCTCTTGTTTATTTCACCCCAGCATCCTTCCAGGGAGAACAGAAAAATCACTTCATGATTAGGTTAAGGAAACAGCTTAAGAAATAAGTAAATTTGGCCTGACTTACACTTCCAGCACCTTCTCTCTATGAAGATGTTAGAAGTTTTAGCCACAAAGTTACTAAGTTTGCTTTCAGGTTGGTTTTTGTTCGTTTGTTTGTTTGTTTTCAGTTTTTTTTCTTAAACATATAATCCATGTTTTAACTTTTTTCTCCCCACCCCTTCCTTTTCTTCTTTCTTGACCACAGGAAACAATATTCCTTGAACATCGTCCTCAGTGTTTTGGCTATCGTACTTGGGGCTTTCATAGCAGCTGGGTGAGACTTGGCATTGCCCTGTGTTCGGTGGCTTCTCTGTGTCTTTGACAGTAGGCAGCCCTGTCTGAGAGATTTTCCTTTTCCATCTGACTGCAGCTGGATTGGGCAAATCTGTTGAGTTAGTGGCATCCCCATGTGTCCCTGCGAGCATCAGAAAGTGGGTCCCCATTGGCTGGAAATGTTTCTGAGAACACATGCAGGCATGTCTAACTGTGGCCCATGGGGGTAAGGGTAGCTGTCAAAATGGCCCAATACAACTTAAACTATTATGAGACTTTTTTGGCGGTTTTTTTTCCTTTGTAACTCAATTGTGTGGGTCTTGAGTGTAAATTCTGTAAATGTCAATGTCCTGTTATAAGTAAGCATTGCTGGGTATTAACGCAGCTACACTTGGAGTAGCAATCCTGACTTTCCTTTCCTCAAGCACTCACCAGATGGATGCCTTCCTGATGAGCGACATTCAGGGCGCTGAGTCACAGGACACATGCAATACCAACTTTTGCCCTCCTACTGAAGTTTCCTCTGCCCCCACATCAGCTTTGCCCATTCTTGTGCTCCAGAAAGAGTACTCAATAGGATACAGTGGAAAATCAAGCACTTAACAGTTTAATTAGAGCAAGTGAGAGATCAGGCTGGTACTCCTAGCAGATCGATGGCTTCCACTTCTCCCTGTACTTCCCTTGTGTCGACCTCAGGGTGAGCCCTTCCAAGAAGGGACATGCTTTTCTCGAAAGCCCAATTTATCCAGAATTCAGTCTGTTACAAGTAGATGTATAAGATGCAAAAGTAGAGAAAGATATCCCAGTGGCCAAGCAGACCCAGGTTCAGTTCCTAGCACCTACGTGGTGGCGCACAACTACCCATAACTCCAGTTCCAGGGGATCTGATGTCCTCTCTGACCTACCAGGTACACACATGGTACACATACATAATACTCATATAAAATTTTTAATACAGAAAGTTGCAAGAGTATGCATGGGATTTTTCACCCCCAATGGTGAAAAGTTTACTGGAGGAAAGGGTACCAGCACTCTGCATGCTTCTTGGTGACGAAGTTCCTGAAATAACTTCTGCTTGACCACGCTAGTTTGGCCTGCTACCACCCATTGTCATTTATATCCTGCTTCGGGGAGTGTAGCTGTCCTGTCTGTGGCTGACCATTACCAGTATCTTCATGTCGTAACCATCAGCCAACTGCCACTATTATTATCTTACATCCTGTTTCAGGTCCCCGAGCAGACCCAACTATTGTTCCATGTGTCCTGTTTTTGGTGCCTGTTGGTCAATCCTTTCCAGACTCCTGTCTACTGAAGTTAGCCAACCCCTGTGCCAATAGTCCCTCAGATTTAGTTGGGATGAGCTAGGTTCACCTGCTTAAATAAACAGGCCCAACAGTTCACTGTTTCTAAACATCAGCTATACACTTCCTTGACAGTAAGCCCACAGCAGTCAGTGCTTATGAGTGGGTTCTGTTTACCGAACCCAGGGACCCAGCCGCGAGGTCCCTACCTCAGGCTTCCTTGGTGATCTAGGAAGGAAAGGGGGTTATGGGGATTTATGCACTGGCTCATAAAACTTTTGCCCAAAAGTGACGTCTATTCCCTTTCCTGTATCTCATTCACCCAGGGAAGCCTCATGGCTGGAAATGTTGAAAGAGAATGTCTAGGAATGGACCAAATGACAGCCACATGGGCTGACCCTGAATATGCTTTATTTTGTAGGCATTTGTATTCCTCATACATTTTGTTCTCATTACTGGTTCAGTGAAGGATGGGTAAGAATGGGGCAGGCCATGCTTCAAGGAGTACGCATGCCACTATTGGGCATTCTTGGCCCCTAGAGGAGACAGGACTCTGCAATCTAAAGCTCTCCCAGAAAATGCCTTTTCCTCATGCCTCTAGAAGCCTGGCTTTTCTTGCTCATTCAAAATTAGAATGTAGTTGTTTCATTAAAATATTTTGTATATATGTGATGTATTCACATGTATATGGGTGTGTATATGTTCATTTGTATGTGTGCAGCCCAGAGGTCAACATTGTTCCTCAGGAGTTGTGCATTTCATTTCTTGAGACAGATTTCCTCACTGACTTGGAATTTGCTGATTCATTTAGGTTGGCTGGCCAGCAAGTCCTAGGGATACACTTGTCTCCCCTTCTCAGCAATAAGAGTACAATCAACAGGGTTTTTAATGTGGATTCTGAGGTTGAATTAGGGTCCTTGTGTTTGTCTGACAAATGCTTTGCCAATAGAACTACCCATCCAGCCCCCAAAGAAAAACCTATAGACAAGTTGAATTTAATAGTTCTGTTGCTCAGTGGAATCTTTTGCAAATCTAGTAGCCCACAGAACCAGCATAGACTCAGCTCCCTCCAGCAATTCTTACAGGAAGCATTTATGAACAGGAAGCTGCCAAAGTGACGTAGATGGATTAGCCAAAACATGCTGCTTTGGCTTCAGGGTTGTTCTGAAGTTAGAGGTAATTGAGAACCAAGAGATGCAAGAAGGTTTTGCTGTCCTTTGTGCCTGACAGCTGGGTATAGCCTCTCTTTGTGGAAATGGCCAGCAAGAGCAGCCGCTTCTACTGCTGGACACAGATAGTTGACACTGAGATTAAGTCTGCATAATTCAACTCTAAAATAACCTCTCCCTGCCACTGCTTCCTTGTGTGTTTCCTGCTAGATCACAGTTTGGCTCTGGACATTGAAACCCTTTTATCCTTTGCTAAAATGTTACATAAATCTCAGTATCCAACTGCTTTGAGTTTCATTTTTCTGTGAATTACTGTGCATGAAAAATAGTAACACGATATATATTCTTTTTTACTTGTCCATTCACAAGCATGAAAAGCAATGTTACTTGCCTGTGGTATCATTTACTACAAAGGGGTATTGTCTGAGTCACAGACCCTCAGGGGCAAATGTAGTGAAATCTTGTTAACTAAGTAACCAGCCAGCAAGTTAACTAAATTCATAAGCTCCAAGTACTCATCCTAAGATGGTATGTGGAAGGCTTGACTTCTGACAGTTTAGAGTATGAATTATGACTGGGTCTGGGGTAGGAAGGAAGTGCAGGTGGGTGAATCACATCACATATCCGTTATAGTTTTCCGCCTCATCTGTAGGTCATATCCCCTCATGTTTTTATGTTGATGCTATTTATTTAGATGGGAGTTGCTGAGGTGCTTCAAAGTCCTGGAAGAAAGGAGCCTTGGAAGGCTTGTGTAGGCACATAGGTCCTTGCTTCGCCTTTTGACAGACAAGGCACTGTCTGGGCACCAGATGGAGGTGTCATTCCCCAGCTGTCTGACATGGGTTGTACCCTGGGGGTGGCCCTGCTTACAATAAGCAGGGATTCTGGTGGGTGGGCAAAGCATGCCCTCAGGACAGTCATGGCTAACTAATTATTGTACCAGCCTGTCAGCTAGCAAATAAAGGATTTTTGCAATTTCAGTTCAGGTCCCTGGTCCTGAGTGAAGAGTAATTACCCTGAGGTCACCTGATGAGTTGTCCCATTCTCTCTCACCTGGGAGGAATCAGAGGCATTAACAACGCACTACTAGTGTGTGTGTGTGTGTGTGTGTGTGTGTGTGTGTGTGTGTGTGTGTGTGTGTGAGTTTCCCCAGAAAAGATGATACCAGCACCGCACACAGATCTAACCAGACAAAGGACAAGCAGGCAGGCTCTGAGGCCATGGTGAGAGTGTCTTATAACGGCCTCCCCTTCCTGTTCTCCCTGCCAGCTCTGACCTTGCATTCAACTTGGAGGGCTACATTTTTGTGTTCTTGAATGATATCTTCACAGCCGCAAATGGAGTTTATACCAAACAGAAAATGGACCCGAAGGTACCAGACTTCCCTCCTGCAGCTTTTTTCCTGTGCCATCTGGCTCCTGAAATGACATGAAAAATGAAAATGAACATGTTCAGTTGGCAAGCAACTTGATGCACACCCTGCGATCTAGAAACTACTAATTTCTCCTTACTTATCTTGTGTGTTATTATTAACCTTGTTAGCCTTGGTACTGTAAAAGTTTGGTTGAAAATTAGATAGAAAAAGATGTTGCTAGTTTAGATGTACAAACGGAATATACATACACACACATACACACACGTACGTAATACATACATACACACATGCATACACATATACACATGCACACACACGTGTGCATACATACATACACAAACATACACATATACATACTTACATACATGTACATACATACATACATACATACATATATATATTTGAAAAAGCAAATTCATTTTTTAAAACAGCATCATTAATGACCATGACACATTCAGAAGAGGGGGCTGGTGCCGTGATATTAGACCATTCCACCTTTAAACCTTCATTTCTCCAAACCTGTTTCCTCATCAAAAAAAGGAGATGGCTGGATGGTCATTTGTCATGTCCTCCAATGGTAGCCACCTCTTCTGATTGCAAGCTGGAGGGGCTGCCTGTCGTGCCCCCAGCTCTCACCGAGCCCCAGCTGTGACCGGAAGCGGTCTGGGGTGGGTCGGGCATATGGGTCTTTGTTCTGAGCTCTTTGTGCTTTGTGAGGGAG
This sequence comes from Ondatra zibethicus, assembly GCA_004026605.1. NCBI lineage: Eukaryota > Metazoa > Chordata > Mammalia > Rodentia > Cricetidae > Ondatra > Ondatra zibethicus. The sequence goes on along the minus strand of PVIU01004787.1, from coordinate 16,300 downwards.
TTCTCGATGACTGATGGGTGCTTTTCTGTGAGTGATTTTTAAAATCTGTATGCCCATTTGTTCCCGTGAATGGTGACAGTTTTACAACAACGGGTTCTTTGCCCTCCTGAAAATACAATATGTCACCCTCTTTTTGGCAGAGAAGTGGGTGGCCACTTTAGTGGAAGCAAACACGGAAGGCTGCCATTCTGTAATGGGTGGAGCAGATGTTGGGAAGGAGTGGGTTAGCATTTTAAATTTCTATTATCTTGTTTCAGATTTCCCATTTTGAATAACGGGCTTAAGAGTGAAGTATTAGAGATGAGTAGAACATCAGAGGCATTCTGTTTCCATCCATTACATATGTAGTTGGTGTAGAAAGAATGTTTATTCTGAATTTACAACACAGTAAAATATTACATTTTACAAGACATTGGCCAAACGTCTCACAGCACAGAGCCAGCCTGATACACATTCTAACTATGCATAAATAGACAAATTGGCCCAGGGGATATGATGCTTTGTATTTCTAAAGTTGAATGCAGTTTTCTTATTCCCCAGGAGCTGGGGAAATACGGAGTGCTTTTCTACAATGCCTGTTTCATGATCATCCCAACTGTCATTATTAGTGTCTCTACTGGAGACTTCCAGCAGGTAAGTATGGCCCATGTAAAGAACATGGTTAAGGTAGGGGAGGCTGAGCTATGAAGTCTGCTAGTACTCAATGCATCTTTGACATTATTGTATTTTCACTCTATAGTTTATTAAGTCCTTATAGTCTAGGGGAAGATTGTCTGCTGGTGTGGTGCTGGAATGCCCATTGCTTTCCCTGTCTGGCCTCTTCCGTTTCAGATTCTGGAGACAGAACTCTTTGAATTGAGCAATTGCCAGACCTTAAAATTGCAGATGGACCAAAGAACTTTGTAGAATTCTTATTAAGATGAAAATCATAGTCAGAAACATATATTTGAAGTCGTAAGAGCAATATCTAGAGCTGGGGATATAGCTCAATGGTAGTCATTGGCTAGCATGCACAAGGCTGTGGGTTTGATCTTCAGTGCTACAAAGGGAAGGGGGAATTGATTTTCTCTAAAATGATAAAATGCTAAAACCATAATGTCTAAAATACAACTCTTTTGGGTTGGTAAGATAGCTTAGCAGGTAAAGGCAGTTGTTACCAAGCCTGATGACCTGAGTCATCCCAGGATCCACGTTACAGATGGAGAGAGCTGCCTGGTGAATTATCCTCTGGCTGCTACCCATGTGCTGTGTGTCTGCCCAATACCCACACCACACACACAAATAAATGTAATAGGAAACTTAAAATAAAATAAGAGTACACCTTAGGTATTGTATGAAAAGAGATGATCAGAGATGCAGGATATATACTGTAATTAGTAATGAACATCTAAAAGAAGAGATGACCTGGTTTTACTTCGTAACTGTTGTAATGTTCACAATGTACTAAGATTGTTCAGCCGGTCACTTGGGGCCATGGCCGAATCAGTTTTAGAATTTGAACCAAATATGATAAAGAAGGGAATTCATGTGCATCGGTCTAAAGTTTGAGTTAAATCCATTGAAAGCTGATGGATAGCATGGAGTGAAATCTTTACTCCCCTTTATTGGAGGAAGAAGGAGGGAGCAGACTGAGAGAGATTGGAAGGCCAAAGTTTTTGGTGACTCACTGTTCTGGGAAGTGAGTCCTGGACTTTGGATTTATATAGTTAGTAGATTATTAACTGTGCTTTGATTCTGCTTCTGGGAAATAAAGTCAGAGACAAAAGCCCTTGTGTTAATAATAAATCAGGTCCTTGGAAGAGACTCCTTTGGCCTTCTGTACAGTAGGGTCAAAATACACATAATGTGTTGTAAGTGATGAAGAGGGATTTAAAAATGAACTTTCTTCTGGTTAAAAACCCCAAAAAGTGCAAAATGAAAAAGATTCATAATCTAGAATTCTTTGTAAATTCTGTTTCTTTAAATGCCACCAGTATAGATTCAGTCTTAAGGAAATAATATAAAACTAACATATATTAAAGTGTAGGTTGGTGGAGAATCTATATATTAAGGAATATTACTAAATAACCGTCCCTGAATTTGTGATGCCAGGAGTAAATAATTTTTATTTACTGTTCACATAAATACTTCTAGATCCTGGTTTTTAATTTATTACATTTATTATTATTATTATTTGTGTGTGTGTGTGTGTGTGTGTGTGTATGTGTGAGTGTGCACTCATGTCCTGGTATACATAGGAAATCAGAGTACCACTTTGTAAATAAAAATAAAATCTTTTTATAATGGAAACTTTCAACATATACAAAAGTTTGGAAAGTAGTATAATAAACCCTTATTTAAGTAATTATCGATATTTACTGCGTGTCTCTTTCCTAGGAGAAGTGGGTAATTATTAATAATACATCAACTGCATCGAAGGTAAAACTGGATTTGAACAGAACTGTCATTAATCTCACCATGGACCTTTCATTACAGGCTACTGAATTCAGCCACTGGAAGGACGTCTTATTTATCATTCAGTTTCTCCTTTCCTGTCTTTTGGGGTAAGAGGCTGTATATGAGCAGAAGAGTTGATTAATCTCTTGACAAGTCAGATCTAAATATGTCCTCCGTCTGTCTGTCTGCTCTGCCAGAATCCTGTTTCCTGTGTTTCTCTTGACTTCCTCTGGACAGTGTACCCAACCCCACTGCACACACATGGGTAGAGGATGTTTTAAAACATGTGTCGGTGCTGGAAGCACAGACTTTATATCCTTGTTGGTCCACCCATCTCAATGTCACAGCTGCTTGTGGAGGTCAGACAGAGTGCTAGGTCCCCTGGGACTGGAGTTACAGGCATTGTGGGTCCCCGTGTGGGTGGTAAGACCTGAACCCAGGTCCTCTGCAAGAACAGCCAGTGCTCTTAACCAGTGAGCCATCTCTCTAGCGTCTGTTAACTCTTTCTTTAACTTTATTGGATTTACGAGTTATCCTGTTGATGGAGTTATTAATTATTATTATTATTATTACTGTGTGTGTGTTTGTATGTGTGTGTCTTTGTATGCGTGTGTGTGTTTATGTGTGTGTTCGTATGCGTGTGTGTGTGTTTGTATGTGTGTGTTTGTATGCGTGTGTGTTTGTGTGTGTGTGTTTGTATGCGTGTGTGTGTCCATATACCCACTGTGGAGGTTCAGTCCTGGATTTGCCATTTACTAGCTCTGGATAAGCTGCTTAGCCTTGTCTTTTCATGAGGCTAGGGTATGCATACTGAAAGATTTAATTATAAAGCAGACTTGGGACTTACTAAACACATAGAAAGGACTCAGTATGAAATGCTGTGCCTGTGGGTGTGCCTGTAGTTCCATCACCTGAGAGGCAGAGGCTGGAGATTCTCAAAGTTTATGGCCAGACTGAGCTGGACGGAGGGAGAAGAAAACAAAAAAGAAAAGAAACACTCTTGTGGTTGCTAATATCCCTTTCTTGGTTTCGTTTTTGGTTTTTTTTTTTTTTTTTTTTTGAGAGTGGGTCTCATGTAATGCCAGGCTTGTGTTCTGGTTGTCCTGACTCCGCCTCCTGAGTCTGGGATCACAGGATCACACCACCATGCCCAGCTAGTATTAGCTCTCCTGTTGAAATCGCCGAGTTTGGTTGTCTGCTTTCCCCCGGACTTGTCGTGGCTCTTCTACTCTTTCATGTGCTTTGTCCTCTTTTATTAATTCCAAAACTGTGCCAGAAGAAAGCTCCAGCTCTGGCATATTAGATTTTCGAATTTCTGCTTCCTTGAGGATGCTTAGTTAAAAGTTGTCACAATCAGCCTGTTTTGCTTCTCCAGAACCTCAAAAGTCACTGCTCAGGACCACTGGCCACTGGCTAGGGCTGTGCACTCAGTAGGCATCTCAGGGTTTAGTGTCAGGTGCATCCCAGGGCAGGACCCAGAGAGCCAGCTCCAGCTTCTTAGTTAATTTCACCACTGTCAAGTCTGTATTCCAACCTTTTTCCTCAACCTTTATTGAACTTAGAATTAAAAAATATTACATTAAAATTTACTTTATAATTTAACATTTACTTATTCAGTGTGTGTGTGTGTGTGTGTGTGTGTGTGTGTGTGTGTGTGCGTGCGTGCGTGCACACATACCCACATGCTGCCATAGTGTGAATGTGGAGTTCATTCTCTTCTTTCGCCATATCCATCCCAGTGATTGAACATAGGTTGTCAGACTTGGAGGCAAGGGCCTTTACCTGATGAGCTGTCTCACTGGACTTTACGACATTTTGAATAAGCTTGTTACAAAGCCAATAGAATGTTGAAAGGATAGGTGTTTAATTTCCCTCTGAGTTATGGTGAGGTCGCACTAATCCTCTGGAAACTTCAGTGTGTGGTTAAGGGTTTTCTCATAGGCTGTGGGGGCTGAGTGCTTCAGGAAGGTGAGATGAACCATGGGAGCTCAAATAATCAGTGCATGCAAGGTGAATGCAGGCTGAGCCACAGGCTGGCAGCCTCAACCTGAAAAAGGACACTCTGCTAAGAGATTACAGGTTCCAGTTCATTCCTTAGTGGCTGGTACCGGCTTCCTGCTGTTCAAATGGATTATCCTAATCTATTTCTAAACTGTCGCAGGACCTTCGATCTCCCTGAAGAAGCAATATGCTCTATAATAGAAAGAAAGACAAAGGCATCAGACTTCCCTACTCAGAGTGCCCAGAGTTGTTTTGGCTCCCCCATCTCTCACATACACACTTCCGTTTTTTGAATTTTCTAAAGAGGTAGCACAGAAAGATGGGTTCTGAGGATAGCTTGCACACAGGGTGCAGGTATCTGCATGGTCTCTTGATAAGGCAGATTTTTTTTCTTTTGTTTTGTTTTTGTTTTTCGAGACAGGGTTTCTCTGTGTAAACCTGGCTGTCCTGGAACTCGCTCTGTAGATCAGGCTGGCCTCAAACTCGCAGAGATCCACCTGCCACTGCCTTCTGAATGCTGGGATTAAAGGCGTGCGGCACCACCACGTGGCTGATGAGGCAGATCTTTTTTTATCCATCCATCCGTCCGTCCATCTGTCTGTCTGTCTGTCTGTCTATCATCTATCTATCTACCTACCTATTATTGTTTCTTTTGAGCTATACATTTTTCTCTGCTCCCTCTGTGTGTGTGTAGACATGCCCATGTGTGTACGTGTGTCTGAAGCCAATCATTGACATCAGGTAGCTCTTTTATCACTCTCCACCTTGCTTGTTGACAAACGGTCTCCCACTGAACCTAGAGTTCCCTGATTTGGCTATACTGGGTGACCAGCAAGCCCAAAGACCCTCTTTCCATCTCCTAGTCCTGGGATTACAGGCGTGAACCATTCCACCTGGCTTTAAACAAAACAAAACATCTGTGCTCAAGATCTCAACTCAAGACCTCATCCTTAGCTAGCAAATACTTTACAATAAAATAATTTCTAAAACAAGCAAATAAACAAACAAAAAACCAAAACTGGGTGGTGGTAGCACACACCTTCAATCCTAGCACTCTGGAGGCAGAGGCAAGTGGGACCTCTGTGAGTTCAAGGCCAAGACCAGCCTTGTCTACTGAGCGAGTTCCAGGACAGCTAGAGCTACACAGAGAAACCCTGTCTTGAAAAACAAAAAAGAAACAAAATTCTCCTTCTCTGAGGACATCTGGTGGGCATACTGAGAAGTGCAGCCTCTCTATCTATGTTAGGAAGGACTGGGGTTACCAGCAACTGCAGTTTGTTAGCCAGAGATCCCCGCCTCTAGCTTAGTGAAGTGATGAGTAAATGTCCTGGCTGCTCATACTCCTGGCAGATGGGCAATGGCATCTCGGGTCCCCATCTACTGAGTCAGCAGGTGGGACAAGGTGTTTTCTAGAGTGGCCTAACAAACTAATAACACTTCTATCAAAATGACATTTTGACAGGCATGGTGTTGCATGCCCTTAATCCAAGTACTTGGAAAACAGAGGCAGGATCTCTCCGGTTTTAAGGCCAGCCTTGTCTACCCAGTGAGTTCCACGCCAGCCAGGGCTACATAGCGAGACCTATTCTGTCTCAAACAAAAAACGTAAAAATTCAGTGGATCAGCAAAAACAAAGACAAAAGACTTCCCCCAACACAAGCAAAAGCCCTCTTGACAATAGAAAGGGGAATAACTGAGAAGGGGGTAGTAGAGCAGAATATGATCAAAATATGCTGTATACTGTATGGAGATGTCATAATGAAACATGGAATTGATACATGTTGATAAGAAACCCTTTTCTTCCCCTCACATGGATGAGAAATGTAGGACACCTAATCAGGTTTGGCTTATGTACACCTGAGCCTATTGTGAAAAAAAAACCTAATGATGGATGTCTAGATCCAGGTTCTAGAACCGTCACAGCAGCTGGAAAAGGTCGGCTCTCATGCTTGTTTTTTTCTCCTGCCTTCAGGTTTCTGCTGATGTACTCCACAGTTCTTTGCAGCTATTACAACTCAGCTCTGACCACAGCAGTGGTTGGAGCTATCAAGGTAAGTGATGGTGCCTTGCACTGGACACCTAGGTGGGACCAGATGGAAGCTGTGTGTGGAAAGCTGCCTGTGCTGTGGACAGAGATGTTGCGAGTGTGGAGGCTTGTGACTCCCTCAGGGGGGTCTATGTGATCCCTCTGCTGACCTAGTCTGTGAGTCTTTGAGTTGCTAACTCAAAAAGGTAAGAGACTATTGCTTTAAAATTGGAAGCAGGTGAGGGCATTTTGGGGGAGAAACAAGTAACAACTGGAAAGAAAAATAATCCAAATATCTGTGATCACTTTGTTGTGTGGAGTTTGGTTGGCTGGGAGAACCCGCCCTTTGAGAAGACAAGCTCTCCCGAAGGAAGTTTTCAGTGACGCCTTTGCTCTGTGATAAAGCAATGAACTTGGAATCGTAGATTGGCGCAAAGGTGCTTGTGTATGCTTGTGTGCGTTTGAAAACACATGCTCTTGAATAAGGAGTGGTCTGAATTCTAGTCCACACTTTCCTATTCACATAGGCTCTGAGAGTGAGTGAGCAAATCTTACCTATTCCATCCAGTGGCTTCCTCAAGTAGTTTGCACTGAGTTCTGCTTAGCATTTAGCTGACTTCCTTGTTCAGGTTGGGGGTGATGGGGATAAGATGTCCTGTGCAGTGATGGTGTAAAGATAGGAGCTGGTATGGAGATTATAACTCCACTCTCCCAGCTTTTGCCTGGAATGCAGGGAGGGGTGGACGGTGCAGTTTTCGGTTACTACATTTTAGTTGACTTCATCTATTTATAAAGCTATAAGCCATTAGGGCTTCCATGCAAGCCTCTGTGCAAAGTAACCCGAATGTCTGGCTTCAGGTTTCACACATCTGCATTTCTCCTGAAGTTCCTTTCAGTGATGAGCCCCGTTTTTTTTGCAGAATGTATCGGTTGCCTACATTGGGATGTTGGTTGGTGGAGACTACATTTTCTCGCTCTTAAATTTTATAGGGTTAAATATTTGGTAAGTGAACTCGCAGTAAAGTAATGGACTTAACATGATTACCAGGTATATAAATAAGTGAAAAAGCAAAGAGAAAGGTTCCGTTTGTCACGTTGGGATTGGAACCAGGGCCACGTGCGTGCCAGGCAAGTAAGTGCTCTGCCCCCAAGCCACACCCCTGCTTCAGGCTCTTTGTGTTTGTAGACATCATTTTCATGTGGTCTCTGGGGGACACTTGTCACAAAGAACCTCAGGACTGAGGTCTAAATTCAGTTCATGCATCTTCCTCCTGCCATGTGGGTCTCATTATCTGGTGGCCTTTTGAAGTCCTGTATCCTGAGGATGCCGTTGGGACTGTGATGCTTTTTAACACAGTTTTGGGTTCTGGACATTGATATCGTTTGTAGAATCATTGCATATATACTTCATTCAATAAAAATTGAGTACTCACTTTCTTCTCCTGTCCCAAACGTTTGTAGAGAAGAAATTCTCAATCTACAGTCCTGTGAGGAAAAAACCCAGAGATCTTAATAGTTGTGTGCAAATTAAGCTGATTGCAATTATATAAGCATTGACAGCATCTATGGGATTTTCACTTTCTCCTCCTCTCTCTTCAGCATGGCAGGTGGTTTAAGATACTCCTTTTTAACACTGAACAGCCAACTAAAACCTAAACAACCCACGGATGAAGAAAGCGTCCCTCTGGGTCTGAAGAGCTAGATTGGAAGGCAGAGTTGCAGGCCTAGGAAGGAGAGGACAGCCCCAGCAGGAGTGGACAACCCAGAGATCCCACACCTGGGACAGTCACCTGCTTGGTCAGAGCACAAACAGGATTGTCTGCGAAACACAAAGAAAGCTACCTCATGTGTCGCTGCACAATGAGCCAAAGGATCCCAAGACACACAGCACAGAACCTTCCCTAACTAACTGAAGCAAATCCAGCCATGGGGCCCTATACTGTGTGCTGAGGGGGATGTTTCAAGGGTGACTTTGCTTATCAGCACCTTGGCCTTAATTTCAAAGGTCCCAGCCAAAGCAAGTGCCAGGGAGAACTTTTTTTTTTTTTTTTTTTTTGCTGTTGTTGAAACATCTCTTTATTTTCATAAAAATAAATCAGTTTTGATTTAAACAATGCTGGTATGTTGTCTTCCAAGTCATCAAAGTGAAATAAAGAAACATTTCTATATATGCCTCACGGTGTGATTGCATTATGGTAGAAAATACAGTCAGTTGTTCAATGTCTAGGAATACTCCTGGGGCGGACGTGATGGCTCGGTGATTAGGGAGTGCTCGCGGTACAGATGCCAGCCTCTGAGCTTCATCTCTCGCACCCATATAGAAAGCCAGCCATGGTGCATGCCTATGTCTGCCTCAGCTCTGGGAAGACAGGGATATGCATATCCTGGGACTCTCTGGCCAGCCAGTTGAGAGAGAGAGAGAGAGAGAGAGAGAGAGAGAGAGAGAGAGACTGTCTCAAAACATAAGGTGGAGATCGAGTGAGGAAGACAGATGCCCATCGTCATCCTCTTGTCTCCATACACATATGTACGTGTATGCACAACATGTCCACACACATTTATACCTCCCTGTGTATGCATTACTCCACCTTGAAGGGAACAAGAAAATACCCCTTTTAAGACAAGTGTTGGGAAAACTTGGCAAAAAAATCCTCAGGACGTCCCCTTATTCTTGGACATTTGAGTGTATGGTCCCCAGTTGGGTGGCCTTGCTGGAGGAAGTATGTCGCTTTGAGGCTTTGAAGTTTCAAAGCCTCCGGCCATATCAGGTATGCTCTCTGAGCTTCCTGTTTGCGGTTTGATGAGCTCTCCGCCGTTCCTGCCACTATGTCTGCTGCCTGCTGCCATGGTTCCCTGCCGTGATGACCTCTCTGGAACTGGAGGCCCAAATAAACTTTTTCTTCTATTAGTTGCCTTGGTCATGTTTCTGTTATTGAGTTTTTTTTTTTTTTAATCACAGCAACAGAGAAGTGACTGATATAAGCAGCTAATCTGTCTTGTTCTGTCCAGCGCCCCCCCAGGTGTATTCAATATAGCACGAATAATAAAAACCCAGAGACAGATATTGGGGTTCAACCTGAAGATCAGAAAAGCAAAAAGCAAAGCAGCCAGCCACGAGAGGGACCTTGTACCTCTAACAAATCTTCAAACCAAGAGGGTAAGATCCTATCTTCACAAATACTCAAACTCCACTGAGTTCCTATCTCATCCCCGTTATATTCCTCTCTCTGCCCGGCCATATCGCTCCTGTCTCCACCTCCGTGGTGCTGAGATTAAAGGTGTGTGATATCAATTTCTGGGATCACCTTTGTGTGAGCTCTGTTTCTCTTTCAGACAGATTCAATCTTGTGTAGCCCAGGGTAGCCTTAAACTCACAGAAATCCATCTGCCTCTGTCTCCTGAGTCCTGGGATTAAAGGTGTGTGCTACTGCTTCCTAGCCTGTATGGCTGACTAGTATAGCTGCTTTGCCCTCTGATCTTCAGGCAAGCTTTATGCATTAAAACACAAATAATATAGCACTATAGTTCAAGGGAATTTGAAAGTTATAATGTGTGTGACTTTACTGAGTTAACTCCTCAGCCTCACTGGCAACAACTAAGTTTGTAGAAGCGGAGCCAGAGGTAGTAGCAACTGAAGGAATATGCTTCCACTACTTAATACAATTGTTGTGGTATGTGTGTATACACATGTGCCGTGACTGTGGCTGTCAGAAGACAATGTTGTGGAACTAGCTTTAAAAGCCTTTTACTTTCCTGGGCTCTAAGGATTGAACTGGGATCAAGTGCCTCCTCCCACTGCCCTCTTGTCAGCCCAAGGACAGGATCTCACTGTGTAGTCTGGCCCCGTTGGAGTGAAAAAAAAAAAAAAACCGTGGAAGAAGCAATTTCATGGAGAAAGGGTTTGTTTGGCTTACAGGTGTAGGGTGCACTCCACTGTGATAGGCAAGTCTTGATGACAAGAGTTGAGTTGATCATGGGTCAGAAAGCGATGGATGGAGGTGCTCAGCTGGCTTTCTCCTTTTTACAAAGTCTGGCACCCCAGCCCATGGAATTGTGCCACCCACATTCAGAGTGGGTCTCCCCAAATTAATTAACCTAATCTAGATGACCCACAGGCATGCCCAGAAGCTTGTCCCAGACGGTTCTAGATCTTGTCAAGTTGATCTAGATACCCCATTTTGCCTATTCTCTCAGCCATTTATCCCCTTGGGGTGTTTCTATCTTTAGGCTTTTGTGATTGATGTCACTATAAATACAGAAGTACAAATATGTCTTCAAAACCCCGATCTCAGATGCACATCTGTAATCACAGCACTCAGGAGGTTGAGGCCAGCCTGGCGCACAACACCCTGCCTCAAAAAGTAGAAGGCCACACTTTCAATTATTTTTGGATTTATACACAGTAGTAGAATTCTAGTTAAAATTTGTTTTCAAGACAAGGTTTCTTTGTGTAGCTCTGGCTGTCCTGGAATTCATACTGTAGTCCAGGCTAGCCTCAAATTCAGAGATCTGCCCGTCTCAACCTCCTGAGTCCTGGGATTAAAGGTGTGTGTCACCAGGCCCAGCTCTAGTTTTAATTTTTTTTAGGGTCTGATACATTGTACTTTTTTCACAGTTACTGTCTTCTCATTTTTCACAACACACATTTTGGCTTTGTTTTTTGGTAGTAACCATCCTGATGGATTTTTGACTTGGATCTTTAATGCCCTAATTCATGGAGAACATTTGTCTTCATTGAGCATCTTTCTGTGTATGTGTGTGTACATGTTCATGTGTGTGAGGTAGGCAAGAACAAGTGAGTATGTGGATGACAAAGGCTAATGTCTTCCTCAATCGTTCCCCATCATCTGCTTTGAGACTGGTTCTCTCACTGAGCCTGAAGCTCCCCATTTTGGCTAGACTGACTGGCCAGTGAACCATTAGGATCCTCCTGTCTCCACCCCTCTAAGTACTGACATTAGAGAAGCCAGGTTCTTCGTGCTTGTATGGTAAACATTTTAGCATGGCCATCTCACATGGCTCATTGTATATCTGCTTTAGAGAAATACCTAGTCAAGACATTTCTCCATTTCTTCTTCATCACCATCATCATCATCATCATCACATTCTTCCTCTTCTTCCTTTTCCTCATTTTCTTCAAGTGTGTGTGTGTGTGTGTGTGTGTGTGTGTGTGTAGTCATATACACATGAGTGCAAGTGCCTGGAAAGGTCCGAGGTACCAGTTCTTTTACAGGCAGCTGTGAACCACCTGATGTGGGTTCTGAAAACCAACCTCTTCAAGAGCAATATGTACTCCTCACCACCAGCCCATCTCCAGTTTTTCTTTCTTTCCCTCTTGTTCTTTCTCCCTCATGCTTTGTTTTTCTTTCTTTTTTCTCATTTATTGAAAATAGATCTTTAAACAATTAAACTTGTTCATTTATTTTCATCCTGACTGCAGTTTCCCTTTCCTCCTCTCCTCCCTTCGCCTCCCCCACCTCCTTTCTGCCCCCCGTCTCAATCCACTCCTCTTCTGCTTCTGGTCAGAAAGGGGCAGGCCTCCCATGGGTGTCAACAAAGCAGGACATATCAAGTTGCAGTAAGACTAATCACCTCCCCTTGTATTAAGGCTGGACAAGGCAACCCAGTGTAAGAAATAGGTTCCCAAAAGCCAGTCAAAGCGTAAGGACAGCCCCTGCTCCCACAGATAGGAGTTCTACAAGTAGACCAAGCTGCACAACTGTTACATATATGTAGAAGGCCTAGGTCAGTGCCATGTAGGCTCCCTGGTTGTCAGTTCAGACTCTGTGGGCTCCTATGAACCCAGGTAGTTGTTTCTATGGGTTTTCTCGTGCTGTCTGTGACCCCTCTGGCTTGTAGAGTTCTTCCTCTTCAGCAGGCTTCCCACAGCTCAGCCTAATGTTTGGTTGTGGGTTTCTGCATCCATTTCCATCAGTTACTGGATGAAGGCTCTGATGAAAGCTGGGCTAGTCACCATTCTATGAGTACAGCAGAATGTTGTTGGCATATTTTTTCCAATCATATTTGGTTCTATCCTAGGTCTCTGGGCCATGCGGCTTTTGGGTCCTAGCACTCCAGGCGCTGTCAGGGGAGGGCTCACTCTCATTGCAATTGTCTCAGGCTGGATCAGTCATTTGTTGGCTCTTCCCACAATCTCTACATCACCCTTACCCTAGCACGTCCCATAGGCAGGACAAACTGTAGGTCGAAGGTAGTGTGACTGGTTGGTGTTCCAATCCCTCCACTGGAAGTCTTGCCTGGTCACAGGATATGACCAGTCCAAGCTCTGTATCCACTGTTGCTAGGAGTCTTAGCCGGAGTCACCCTTGTAGACTCCTGGGAGTTTCCATTGCACCCTGAAATGCCGCCCCCTTTCCCAATTGTCTCTCTCTGTACTCTCCCCTCCATCTACCCCACAACCAATCCCTCATGTGCCTCCGCCAATGAAATATCTTCTATATCCCCCTTCCCAGGAGAGCCATGTGTCCCTCCTCTTGACTCTCCTTGTTTCCTATCCTCTCTGGGTCTGTGGATTGTAGTGTGGCATCCTTCACTTTACAGCTAATATCCACTTATAAGTGAGTACATACCATGTTTGTCTTTCTGAGTCTAGGTTACCTCACTCAGGATGATTGTTTTCTAGCTACATCCATTTGCCTTCTAATTTCTTTCTTTCCTTCTTTCTTTCTTTCTTTCTTTCTTTCTTTCTTTCTTTCTTTCTTTCTCTCTTTCTTTCTTTCATTTTGGTTTTTCGAGACAGGGTTTCTCTGTGGCTTTGGAGCCCGTTCTGGAACTAGCTCTTGTAGACCAGACTGGTCTCGAACTCACAGAGATCCGCCTGCCTCTGCCTCCCGAGTGCTGGGATTAAAGGCGTGTGCCACCACCGCCCGGCTTGCCTTCTAATTTCTTAATGTCATTTTTTTTAAAAGCTGAGTAATACTCCATTTCTTTACCCATTCTTCAGTTGAGGGTCACCTAGGCTGTTTCCAGGTTTTGGCTATTATAAATAATGCTCCTATGAACATGAACAGCAAGTGTCCTTGTGGTATCATTGAGCATTCTTTGGGTATCTACCCAAGAGCAGTATAGCTGGGTCTTGAGGTAGATTGATTTCCAATTTTCTGAGAAACCACCATATTGATTTCCAAAGTTTGCATGTCCACCAGTAATTGAGGAGTGTTCCTTTTGCTCCACATCCTTTCCAGCATGAGCTGTCATTTGTGTTTTTGATTGTAACCATTCTGATGGTGTAAGATGGAGTATCACAGTCATTTGGATTTACATTTCCCTGATGGTTAAGGATGCTGAACATTTCTTTACGTGTTGAGATTCTTCTGTTGAGAAGTCTTTGTTTAGATCTGTATTCCATTTTTAATTGGATTATTTAGTTTTTTGATGTCTAATTTCTTGAGTTCTTTATATATTTTGGAAATAAGTCCCCTGTCACATGTGAGGTTGGGGAAGTTCTTTTCCCATTCTGTAGGATGTCGTTTTGTCCTACTGAAGGTATCCTTTGCCTTACAGAAGATTTTCAGTACCACAAAGTCCAATTCATTAATTGTAAATCTTAGTGTTTGTGATACTGGTGTTCTGTCCAGGAAGTTGTCTCCTGTGCCAGTGCATTTAAGGCTATTTCCCACTTTCTCTCCTGTCAAGTTCAGTGTAACTAGATTCATGTTGAGGTCTTTGATCCACTTGGACTTCAGTTTTGTGCAGGGTGATAGATAAGGATCTATTTGTATTCTTCTACATGCTGACATCCAGTTATCCCAGCTCCCTGATAGAATTTTTGGGGTCACTTATGTAAACTATCATTTCATCTAAAATAGTGATACTTTGACTTCCCCCTTTCCAATCTGTATCCCCTTGATCTTCTTTTGTTGTCTTATTGCTCTAGCTAGATCCTCAAGTACTATATTGAGTAGATATGGAGAGAGTCGAGAACCTTGCCTTATTCCTGGTTTTATTAGAATTACTTTAAGTTTTTCTCCATTTACTTTGATGCTGGCTGTCAGCTTGCTGTATGTTTTATTATGTTTAGGTATGTTCCTTGTATCCCTGATCTCTCTATGACTTTTATCATGAAAGGTGTTGTGTTTTGTCAAAGACTTTTTCAGCATCTAATGAGCATGTGTTTTTTTTTTCTTTCAGTTTGTTTATATGGTGGATTATATTGGCAGATTTTCATATGTTTTGAACCATCCCTGTATCTTTGGGATGAAGCCTACTTGATCATGGTGGGTGATCTTTTTGGTGTGTTCTTGGATTCGGTTTGCAAGTATTTTATTGAGTATTTTAGTATCAATGTTCATGAGGAAAATTGGTTTACAATTCTCTTTCTTTGTTGAGTCTTTGTATGGTTTGAGTATCAGGATGACTCAAAATGTTTCTTCTGTTTCTATTGTGTGGAACCATTTGAGGAATAATGGTATTAGCTCTTCTTCAAAATTCTGGTAGAATTCTGCCCTGAAACCATTTGGCCCTGGGCTTTTCTTTTTGGTTGGGAGCCCTTTAATGACTGGTTCTATTTCCTTAGGGGTTATAGGTCTATTTAAATTGTTTATCTGTTCTTGATTTAATTTTGGTATGTGGTACCTATTAAGAAAGTTGTCCATTTCATTTAGATTTTCTATTTTTGTGAAGTAAAGATTTTTGAAGTATGACCTAATGATTTTCTGGATTTCCTCAATGTCTGTCATGTCCCCCTTTTTGTTTCTGATTTTGTTAATTTGGGTATTCTCTCTCTGCCTTTTAGTTAGTTTGTATAAGGGTTTGTCTACCTTGTTGATTTTATCAAAGAACCAGCTCTGTTCCATTGATTCTTTGTATTGTTCTCCTTGTTTCTATTTTATCGATTTCAGTCCTGAGTTTGATTATTTCCTGCTGTCCTCTCCTCTAGGGTGCTTTTGCTTCTTTTTGTTCTAGAGCTTTCAGGGATGCTGTTAAGTTGTTAGTGTGAGATTTCTCTAAATTCTGTATTCAGGCACTTAGTGCTATGAACTTCCCTCTTACCATTTCTTTCGTTATATCCCAGAAGTCTTGGTATGTTGTGCCTACATTTTCATCAAATTCTAGGATGTCTTCAATTTCTTTATTTCTTCTTTGACCTAGTGGTAATTCAGTTGAGAGTTGTTCCGTTTCCATGAGTTTGTAGGCTTTCTGTAGTTTGTGTTGTTATTGAACTCTAACTTTAACCCATCGTGATTTGACAAGAAATAGGGGGTTATTCCAAATATTTTGCATCTGTTGAGACTTGATTTGTGACCGAGTATATGATCAGTTTTGGAGAAGGTTCCATGAGGTGCTGAGAAGAAGGTATGTTATTTTGTGTTTGGGTGAAATGCAGATATCTGTTAGGTCCATTTGAGTCATAATGTCTGTGAGTTCCATCATTTCTCTTTTTAGTTTCTTTCTGAACAATCTGTCCACTGGTGACAGTGGGGCATTGAAGTTTTTCACTATTAATGTGTGGTATTTGATGTGTGATTTAAGCTCTAGTAATATTTCTTTTATAAATGTGGATGCCCTTGTATTTGGGGCATAGGTGTTCAGAAGTGAGACATCATCTTGATAGATTTTTCCTTTGATGAGTTTAAAGTGTCCTCCCATTAGTTCAGGCACACTGTCTCAGTAGGTGGACCTGCCCCTCACGGTCCTAACTTCCTAACTCATCTTCTCCCACCTTCTGCTCTTCACCTGCACCTTGGGGGCTCAATCCATTGCTCTGATGTGAATGTGGGTCTCTGTCTCTATCTCCATCCATCGGATGAAATTTCTCCCACCTCTATCCCCGCCCCTGGCTTCCAACTTTTGCTTGATGATCCTGTTTGCTTCCAA
>PVIU01004786.1:82570-122157 GCA_004026605.1 Ondatra zibethicus | reverse complement strand
TAAGCAGAGAACTCTCAACATAGAAATCTAAAATGGCTGAAAGACTCTTAAGGAAATGTTCAACATCCTTAGTCATCAGAGAAATGCAAATCAAAACAACTCTGAGATTCCATCTTACACCTGTAAGAATGGCCAAGATCAAAAACACTGATGACAACTTATGCTGGAGAGGTTGTGGGGAAAAGGGAACACTTCTGCACTGCTGGTGGGAATGAAAGCTGGTACAGCCCCTTTGGATGTCAGTGTGGCGATTTCTCAGAAAATTAGGAAACAACCTTCCTCAAGACCCAGTAATACCACTTTCGGGTATATACCTAAAGGATGCTCAATCGTGCCACAAGGACATGTGCTCAACTATGTTCATAGCAGCTTTGTTTGTCATAGCCAGAAACTGGAAACAACCTAAATGCCCCTTGATCGAAGAATAGATAAAAAAAATGTGGTACATTTATACAAAGGAGTACTACACAGCAGAAAAAAATAACAACAGCTTGAATTTTGCAGGAAAATGGATGGAACTAGAAAGCATTATTTTGGGTGAGGTAACCCAGACACAGAAAGACAATTATCACATGTACTCACTCATAGGTGGGTTTTTTTTTAAAATATTTATTTATTTATTATGTATACAATATAAAGAGGGCACCAGACCCCATTACAGATGGTTGTGAGCCACCATGTGGTTGCTGGGAATTGAAGTCAGGACCTTTGGAAGAGCAGGCAGTGCTCTTAACCTCTGAGCCATCTCTCCAGCCCCTCATAGGTGGTTTTTAAACATAAAGCAAAACCAGCCTACAAACCACAATCCCAAAGAACTTAGACAACAATGCGGACACTAAGAGAGACTTACATAGATCTAATCTACATGGGAAGTAGAAAGTATAAAAAGACAAGATCTCCTGAGTAAATCGGGAGCATGGGGACTTTGGGGGAGGGTTGAAGGAGGGAGGGGAGTGACAGGGAGGGGAGCAGAGAAAAATGTAGAGCTCAATAAATATCGTGGAAAAAAAAGAAAAACAAAAATAAGAACAAAAAATAAAAAGAAAGGAAAAAAGGGGAAAAAAGGAAAGAAAAGAAATAAATGAATCATGTATTGTCTCTCAGTTGACATGGGTCAGGAATTCTAGAACGTTGCCCAGGGTCTGTGGTGCGGCTACAGTCAGATGCTGGCTGGGGCTGCAGTTGCCTGAAGGCTTAGTCGGTGCCACAGACTCCATCTTCAAGGCCTCCAGCTGGTGAACCGAAGCTGGCAATGGGCTGAGAACATGGTTTCTTTCCATAGGTCACTCTGGAGTCTTCACAGCAGTGACCCAATTTCCACAAAGTGCATGGCTCTAGACATCCAGAAAAACCTGACACATCTTTTTTTGTGACTTCAGAAGCCATACATTCTCACTTTTGTCATTTTTCTGGAAGCCTAGGTTAGCCCTAGTTAATGGGAGAGGAGACCCCAGGTCCCAAGTGCAAGGAGGCAAGGATCGTTGTGGATCAGCTTAGACGCTGGCTGCTACAGGCTGTCTGTGTAATTGTCAGAGAGCAAAATTCACCCTGTTCTTTTTCCGCCATGTGTACAGATAGTTCTGTGAATATTCACACATTCAGGTTTGCATAATCAACACCGCAAACAGGATACAGAGCACTTTTGTTGCCTGAAAAAAAAACCCTCGAATTTCCCTTTGTAGTGTGACACAGCCCTTCCACCCCCAAGCCTGGGCAAACACAGACCCGTCACTGTGGTTTCACTTTTCACATAGCAATATTCTATAGTAGTAACCCTTTGAAATGGACTGGTTTTTGTTTTTTTGTTTTTAGATATGAACATTTGCCTGTGTCTGTGTGCAGTGCCACTGGAGGCCAGAAGAGGGCATCAGATCCTCCTGGAACTGTAGCTACAGATGATTGTCACCCTATGGGTGCTGGGAACTAAACTCAGGTCTTCTGCAAGAACTACAGATGCTCTCAATTGCTGATCATTACAGCCCCAAAGCCTCTTTTACTCAGAATGCCTTTGAGATTCATCAAAGCTATTGAGAGTACTAATAGTTCATTCCCTCCACCCCCTTTTTGGCAGGACCTCCCTGTGTAACTTTGGCTGGCCTTGAACTCACAGTGATTCACCTGCTTGGGCCTTCAGGGTGGTAGGATAAAGCTGTGCACCTGCACACCCAGCAGTTCTTTCCTTTTCATTGGTAAATTGCATCCTATTGTATTAATGTCTGTAGGCGGGCTTTTCCCATACTGGAAGCCACTTCCAAATTCCCACACAGAGGCTTATATTAATTGTAAATGCTCAGTCAATAGTTCACACTTATTAGTAAGTAGCTCTTACATTTTAAGTTAACCCATATTCCTTCTTTATGCTCTGCCTCGTGGTGATACCTTTATTAGCATAGCACGTTCATCTCCTGTTCCCTGTACGTCTGGCTGGAAATTCCTCTTGCCCTGCCTTCCTTCTTCCCGTCACTCTGCTTGGCTTTCCCACCTAATTTCCTGCCTGGCTACCAGCCTGTCAGTTTTTTATTAACCAATGAGAGTAATACATATTCACAGTGCACAGAAGGATTATTCCACAGTGGATGTGTCAGATTGTTTATTGATCAACCCACTGACATGGCTGTTTAAAGGTCTGGAGAGTCAGGAATGGGCTGTGTATTTGCCTCTTTGGGCCACTATACTGAAACACCAGAGATGAGCTGGTGAGTATAAACAAAAGAATTTAGCCAGGATGGGTAGAGCCACCTTTGGGCTGAGGACATGGCTCCGTGGTAGAGCCCTTGTTTAGCATATACAATGCTCCGAATTTGAGCCCCAGCACTGAAAAAACAAAAACAAAAACAAAAACTCACAAATTGTCACTATCACCACCTCAACCCCCCTCCCCATCTTGAGATGGCCCCTTTTGTAGCCCTTGCTGGCTTTGAACCCTCAGAGATCTCTTGACTTTGCCACTATAGTGTTGGGATTAAAGGTGTGTGCCACAATGCTTGAGATCTTTTTCTTTTTAGTGACATTTGAAATTACGTTTTTTTTTTGTTGTTGTTGTTGTTTTTGTTTGTTTGTTTTGGGGTTTTTTTGTTTTTTGGTTTTTTTTGGTTTTTCGAGACAGGGTTTCTCTGTGGCTTTGGAGTCTGTCCTGGAACTAGCTCTTGTAGGCCAGGCTGGCCTCAAACTCACAGAGATCCGCCTGTCTCTACCTGGGATTAAAGGCGTGCGCCATCACCACCCGGCTGAAATTACGTTTTAATGTATGTATTTGTGCGTGATCGTATGTAAGTGTGCTAGGGTTATTCGGGAGCTGGTTCTCTCCTTCTACCATATGGGTCCTGGAGACAGAACTCAGACTGTCAGGTTTGAAAGTGAGCACCTTTACCTACTAAGCTATCTCACCAACCCTTCTTTGGCTCCTCCTCTTCCTTCTCCTCTTCTTGTACTTTTTACATATATATAATTTTTACTATATATATATTATATGTAGTAAAATTGGCTTGTTTCTTGTTAGTTTTTCTTAATCTAATTTATCCAAACTACCATTTGCCTCCAGGTTTTTTCCTTTTCATATATATGTGTATATATAAAATATATGTAAAATATATATACACACATATGCATACATATATCAAATATATGAGATATATATATGCTAGGCCATCATGTATCCCAGGCTGACCTAAATGTATCCTCCTGCCTCCGCATCACACTGCTGGGATTATCCTTTTGCTCTACTACATCTGGTTTATGTGGTACTGGGGATTAAATTTAAGACTCTGTGTATGCAGGGTAAACAAACTGAGCTACATCCCTAGCTCCAGGGGAAATCTCAATTTTAACATGAAGTAGGAGTCACTGAAGAGATTCCTTGAAGGGGACCAGTGGTTTCAAGCCCTTTTTTCTCACCCTTACCTCCTGGCCACATCTGCAGTTTCACTCTACGCTGAGGTCCTGCTACAATGTGTTCCCTCATCACAACTTCTAAAAGCAATAGATCCAGCCAATTACAGGCTGAGACATTTTTTGCTGTAGAATACAATTTTAAGGTGTTACATGTGTTTAATGATGTAAAGATGTGTTGGTATGCTGCTTCCTTTTATGCTGTATTTGTTTAACCCTGTGAAGCTGTGATTCTTTGCCTGTCTAAAACACCTGATAGTCTAATAAAGCACTGAACAGACAATAGCGAGGCGGAGAAAGGACAGGCAGGGCTGGCAGGCAGGGAGAATAAATAAGAGGAGAAATCTGGAAGAAGGAGGAGCAAGAGAAGAAGGAGAGAAGGACGCTAGGGGCCAGTCACCCAGTCAGCTATGGAGTGAGAGTGAAAGTAAGATATAAAAGAAGAGCTGGGCAGGGGTGGTGCACGCCTTTAAACCCAGCTTATGGAAGGAAGAGGCAGGTGGATTTCTGTGAGTTTGAGGCCAGCCTGGTCTACAGATGAGTGATAGGACAGGCTCCAAAGCTACATAGAGAAACTGTGCCTAAAATATATATGTATATATATGATATATGTATGCATATGTGTATATATTTCATATATATTTTATATATACACATATATATGAAAACAAAAAAAAAACCTGAGGCAAAAGGTAGTTTGGATAAATTAGGTTAAGAAAAACTAACAAGAAACAAGCCAAACTAAGGCCAAGCATTCGTAAGTAAGAATAAGCCTCCATGTCATGATTTGGGAGCTGGGTGGCGCTCCCCACCCCAAAAAAGTCAAAAGAGCCAAAGAGTAAATAACAACCAACAACATTTTTTATTTTGTTTTCTTTGTTTGTTTAGAGACAGATTTTCTTTATGTAGTCTGGCTGTCCTGGAACTCATTCTGTAGAGCAGGATGACCTCAAACTCAGCAATCTAGCTGCTTCTGCCTTGCCCAGCCAGATTGGAGCTTCAAAACTGTGAGCCAAAACAAACCTTTCGTATACATAAGCTGGTTTATCTTGGGTATTAATTTCAGTGATGACATTCTGCCCAGTACACTTTAAAAAGTCTCAAGTGAAGGATGGATGGGCTGGGGCAGTGTGGAGGCCAAGTGCTGTGGAGAGAGAAGGCCATGGACGCCAGCAGCTGGGACTGAGGCTGAAGGTAGATAACGAGCTCTGGTTTCTATAAGTTAAAAGAAACAAGGGCTGGGAGGGGATGGATCAGTTGGTACACATTGCTACACGAGCAAGAGCACCTGCATTCGGATCCTCAGAACCATGGAAAAGATGGTGTCAGACTAGTGAGAGGCCTGGTGGGTAAAGTCGCCAGCCAGCAAGGCTGGGGACCTGAGTTTGATTCCTGGGACCCACATGGTGGAAGGAGAGAACTGACCTTTGCAAGTTGCCCTCTGACCTCTTTGGCCATATATACCTTAACATGCACACGCCTCCACACACACACACACATATATGTATATGCACATACACAGACAAAATAAGTAAATTTGATTTTTAAAAGTTAAAAAGCTAGGTATGACAGCTCATGCCTATAACCCAAGCCTGGGCTGGTGCGGAGGTGCTGGGAGGCTGGGGAGAAGGGGTGAGCAGGGACAGACAGATCTGTGGATCCCTATAGTTCAGTCTAGTCAAACCGATGAACTTCAGATTAAGTGAGAGATTGTTGTCCCCCCAAAATCGTTGAATCATTGAGGAAAGACACCTGATGTCTACCTTGGGCCTTCACACACATACACACATGTACACACACACACACACACACACACACACACACACACACACACACAAAGGAAAAGAACAAGTGATACTTTCCACAAGTGTGAAGAGGGGAAGCCCCCACCCCCAGATGAGAGACAGGATGTGGGGATGCAAGGGAGTGATGAGAGCTTGGCAGGGAAAGGTGGCATCTGTGGGGAGGAAGGGGCATGTGTTCACAGCCACCCAGCTCCTCTTGGGCCAATGGGGCTATAAGAGTGACTCAAGTCATGTCTGCTTTAGTTCCCAGGGTCGTCTTATTTCCAAAGAGCTTGCTGCACATGAGCTGGGGTGTATGGGAGAGGATGTGTCACGGGTCTGGATGTAGGTATAACAAGGGTGTTTTGTATCTTAATCAAATAAATCAGCCCCATCTCAGCAACAAAGCAACAAACAATTGCCCGAGGGGAAGGGATCTGCAATCAACCTTGCTGGGTGCTGCTAGCTCAAGTTTTGTGTTTTTTTAAATACTTATTTATTTATTATGTACACAATATTCTGTCTGTGTGTGTGCCTGCAGGCCAGAAGAGGACAGATGGTTGTGAGCCACCATGTAGTTGCTGGGGAAAAAAAATCCTGCCACAGCACAGATACATACTTTAAAAATCCATTTTAAAGTCCTAGCGTGGTGGCCCCCCAACTTTAATCCCAGAAGAGGCAGAAGGATTTCTGTGAGTTCAAGGCCAGCCTGGTCTACTATTGAATTCTAAGACAGCCAGGGCTCTGTAGAGTGACCCTGTCTCAAAAAGCAAAACCAAAACAGAATTCATTCTAACAGTGGTTCTCAACCTGTGGGTCTCAACCCCCTCAGGTGTTCAAACAACCCTTTCATAGGGGTCACAACCGTTGGAAAATACAGCTATTTATATTACAATTCATAACAATAGCAAAATTACAGTCATGAAGTAGCAACGAATATGTTATGGTTGGGAGTCACTACAATGAAAGGAACTGTATTAAAGGGTCGCAGCACCAGGAAGGTTGATAGCCACTGATTTAAAGTAAGAGTCAGCCTGGGTGTATCCCCCTTCATGTTCCTCCTAGCTGCCTTACCCCAGACTGAGCTCCTCACCCCTTTTCCTGGAGCTCAAACATCACAGGGAAACTGAGGCAGTTAGAACTTAGAATTCCTTTTATTTATTTTCAAACACGCAGAACCAAGCCTTTAAACAGGTATTTAAATAGAGGTTTGTTTGTTTCCCATGTCTGCTTCCAGAAAGGACTTGAGGAAGCTTACAAGAAGCTTGTAAGAATTCATACAGTCAACTCTATAGACAGATCAAAACACAAAGATGATTGGAAAGGAAGGGAAAGATTAGACTAGGAATTGGAGACCAAAGGGGAAGTTAGCTATTGAAAGTCTTCAGCCAGGCCTTGAGTAAATATTTGCCAATGCATTCTTGGAAGGAACTGTGTGCATATGAGTTGCTTCCCTAACTGGCTTTTTGAAAACTTTTATTTAGTGTTTGAGAATTTCATACATATGTACAATGTGTTTTACTCAAATCTATTCTACTCTCTCTTTTCCAATTCCTCATTTACCTCTTCCTCCTCCTCCCTCCAAACATCATGGATTCTTTTTTAACCCACTGAGTCCATTTAGAGCCGCCAGCATGTCTGCGGGTATAGGGACATCCGCCAAAGCATGGGCAACACCAGCGACTGCATCCCTGAGGGGAACTTACTCTCCTTCCCAGGAGCCATCAACTGCCAATAGCGCCTCAGATATGGGTGGGAGTTTGTGGACCTCACCCCTTCCATGCTGGAATTTTGACTGGACTAATATTGTTCAGTTATAGCCCTTGTGAGTTCTTATGGGAAATGTCCCTGTCATGTCTGGAAAACATTGTTTTGCAGGGCTCCTCTGCAGCCTCTGGCTCTTACTGTTCTCTCTGCCCCTGTTCCTCAATGATCCCTGAGCTTTGAGAGGAGGGTGTGAAACAGATATCCCATTTAGGGCTGAGCATCCCACAGTCTCTGTTTCTCTGCATTCTGAAGCATCTCTGATGAGGGTTGAGACCTGCACTAATCTACAGCTATAAAAATAGATATTATGTCCATTTAGCAAAATAATACTAACAGGTTCTCACCTAGAGCCTACGACCTGGCCACTCATCAGTTCTTGTTCCACTTGATAGTGATATTCGTGAGTTCCTTTTCTTTCTGATGTGTGTGTGTGGAGAGAGAGAGACAGACAGACAGACAGACTATGTACCCCTGACTGGCCTGGAACTCACTACGTAGTCCAGGTTGGCCTTGAACTCATAATAGGATCCATCTGCCTTGGCCTCCCAGGTGCTAGGATTAAAGGCATACATTACCTTGATTTCCTTTTTCTGAAGTCGGGAAGAAATCCTATCAGAAAGTGGTTGGTTACTCCCATATCGTTCATGCCACTGTCACATCAATGGACAAATCTCTCCAAGCTGGTTGCTGTAGCTTACAGGGTCACAGCTTGCTAACAGCTGACTAAGACTGGGTAGCTCCTGTAGGCACTAAGAAAGCTAGCCAGTAGGACAAAACTTCTTCCAGTTCATTACCAACTTGATTTCTCCATATCCCATGACACAGGTATGTGGTATCTTTAGCGATAGGGTCTTACTGTCAAGTTCTGAATGGTAACCAAGAACAAGGGCAATACCCAGTAATACTTAGGAGTGGGGGCTGTCTATGGGACCTCCCTGCTGACGAGAAAGAAATGACGATGGCTTTTTCTTCCTTTTCCCGGAAGGCTGCTGTAGAGACCAAACTGTAGTCACTCTTCTTGTTTGTGTGACCGACAATCTGATTAAAAAGCAACCTCAGGAAGGAAGAGTTTATCCTGGCCCATGATTCGAGGGACACAGTGTACCCTGGTGGGGAAGGCATGGCGGCAGGAGCAGATGGTGGCTGGTCTCACTGCATCTGCTGCCAGCGGAAACCACAGCTGCCACTCTATCCGATTTCTCCTGTTTAATCCATTCCTGAACCCCGGGTCTTCCCCATTCAGCCAAATCTTTTTGGACGCACCCTGCTAGACATACCCAGAAGTAGGGGTCTGTGATGATTCTGAGGGAGTCAGAGGAAAATTAATCGTAACATTGACCTTGAACTTGCAAGCCTCCTGGCTCAGGACTCTGGGAGCCAAGATTACAGGTGTGTGCCACCACCACTCCTTGTATGATATAATTTTTTGTCTTGAGTTTTTAGAAACAGATTTTCTAGTTGCGTGTGAGTGGACGGGTGGGGGAATATGTAGTGTATATTGTTGTGGGAATTCATTCCACCGATAGATTTGGGGTGCCGGCCTTAGGGTATCATTTCTTGTCTGCGGAAGTGATCTCTTACAGGAAGAAGGGAGTCTCTCTCGCTCTCTCGTGGTGGGCGGAGATCTGATTGCTGCTTCCATTCACCTCAAGGTAGAACAGAAGACCATGGCAGCTCTTACCTTGTTTTTATTCGTGAGTGTTTCTTCATAAATCTTTGATATCCTTTAATTCAGGCTCTCGAGGATTCATATACCCTCGCCTACAGTATGTATACATGTGTGTGTTGGGGTGGGATGCACGTGCCTGTGCATGTCCACATGGGAAAGCTGGAAGAAGATATCATCCTGTATCACTCTCTGCTCCATTCCTTTGAAGCAATCCTGTTGCTGCTCCTCACAGCACTGGGGTTATAGGCTATCTCAGGACCGCTTCTGGTCCGGTTGTTACGTGGGTGTTGGGATCCAAACTCAAAGTCATTGTGGTTTGCACGCTAAATACTTTTAACTACTCAGCAATCTCACCAGGCCCCCATAATTGATGTTTTTCACATTTATTTATTATGTGGGTGGGTACACATGTACCGTGGCATGCATATGGAGGTAAGAGAACAATGTTTGGGAATTCTGTCCTTCCACCGTATAGATCCTGAGGATTGAATTCAGGTTATCAGTCTTGGCAGCAAACACCTTACTTGATGAACTGTCATACTGGCCTTAACGTGTGCTTTTCCTTGTTTTCTCTTTGACAGAGGACCTCACTCTGTAGCCCTGGCTGGCCTCACAGAGATCCATCTGCCTCTGCCTCCCGAGTGCTGGGATTAAAGGCTTTTAATGTATGATTTTTAGTAAGTGTCTTTGTGGCTGCTGTGGGCTGGTCACACTGTGCTTCAGAAGATGCACATACAAAAGACAAAACCCAGTCCTGGGAGCTATGTACAAACCCTGGCTTGGTTACTCTGGTACTGACACTGTTACTCTCACCAGCCCTTGTCATTTACTGTGCCTTACTACTATTTAGAGTAGTGTTTCATCGTTATTATCCCTTCAGCAAGTCCTCACAGGAACCCTTCAAGGAGGCACCAGAGAAAATGAGGTCCAAGGGTTAGAGATTTAGCTCAGTGTAGAGCTTCCCTAAGGAGTTCAAGGCTGTGGTTACGTTCCAGCACTGAGGGTAGGAGTTGGGGTGGGAGGGAGAGAAGGGAGGTCCAGAAAAGCGAACATGATCAAGGTCACACAGCCATTAAGTGCCCGAGGAGGAAGCAATTATCAACCAGCTCTTGCAGGGCTTGCTTCAAAAACATCAAAGATGTGAATTTAGAAGCTGTTAGCTCCATTCCCAGCCTTCTGAGCCTCTCTCAGGTCACACAGTCTCATCCATGCTTAACCTGGGCACCTAGCCAAGTGACAACCATTAAGCCTGTCTCATGTACTTGGCCTCCATCCAAGCTCAACCGTCTTATTTCCTCTTGAAAGGGGCTCAGGGATACCACCTCCTTACCATGCAATAAATAATTTCCATTCCTTTACAGTCTTTTTACACAACCCTCTTCCAGCCCTCTTCCCCAAATAGCATCAAATTTCAAAGACCTCTGAGCTCTATTACCAGCAGGGCCCTTCACACTGGCAACTGCTGCTTCCCTAGGATGCCAGGGACCTATCTAATAAAGGTGTGTGTGTGTGTGTGTGTGTGTGTGTGTGTGTGTGTGTGTGTGTGTGTGTGTGTTTCCCCCTCCTGTGTGTTAGGGACTGGAATCCAGGACCTGGTGCATGCTCATCAAGTGCTGGGATGAGAGGCACGCTACACCATACCTGACTCCATATTTAATTTTTTGTTTTGTTTTGTTTTTTTGAAACAGGGTTTCTCTGTGTGATAGTCCTGGATGTCCTGGAACTCACTCTGCAGACTAGGCTGGCCTTGAACTCATTGAGATCTGCCCACCTCTCCCTCCCAAGTTCTGGTATTAAAGGCACGTGCCACCACCACCCAGTTTTTATTTAATCTTTATGACAAACCTGGACAGGGTCACTTATAGATATATTTTTATAGTTGGAGAAACTGAGTCCTAAAGATGTGACTTACATTGGGTCACCTACTAGATAAAGGAAGGGATTGGAATTCAAGTCCCAGATTGTCTACACTCGAAATCTCTGTTGTATAGGCTGGAACTGTGCTGTGCGGTATGATAGCTGGTAGCCACAGGTGACAACTCAAGCTTGAATTAATCATTACAGATGGTTGTGAGCCATGTGGTTGCTGGGAATTGAACTCAGGACCTTTGGAAGTGTAGCCAGTTGCTCTTAACCTCTGAGCCATCTCTCCAGCCCCAAGCTTGAATTAATCAGAACTAAGTAAACAGGAGTTAGTTCTTCAGTAGCCCTGGTGTTGTTTTGGAAACTAAGCAGCTACGTGCGACTGGTGGCTGCCATATTGGATGGTGCCAATAAAGAGCTTTTCCGCCACAGCCACAGATCTGTCAGACAGCCCTGTTCTAGAATGTCAGAGAAGAAGAGAAATGGTGTTTTTGCCACACCATGGAGAGCCAGACCATGCTGTTGGTCAATCCTGTAGGAAGTTCATCAGGAGTTCCTTCCTGTAGGCAAGTTCATAATAAAGGCCAGGGGTGCTGACGCAAGCCTTTGATTCCAGTGCTCAGGAGACAGATGCAGGTGGATCTCTGTGAATATGAGAATAGCCTGGTCTACACAGTGAGTTCCATACATAGGGAGACCCTGTCTAAAAGAAATCACAGTAAAGCCAGCCAGAGTGGTCCAGGGTGATAGCTTGGTGAGTTATCTCCATGAGAGATCATGGAGATCTGAGTTCAATCCCCAGCATCTACATTATAAAGCCACATGGGGGCTGGAGAGTTGTCTTACTTACTACTCTTTCAGAGGACCAAGGTTCAGTTCTGAGCTCCCACATGGCAGTTCACAACTGTCTGTAACTCCAGTTCCAGTGGATCTGAGGCCCTCTTCTGACCTCCTCAGGAACCAGGCAATCACATGGTACATATACCTACATGTAGGTAAGCATTCATACACACAATATAATAAAGTAAAGAAGTCTAAAAACAATTAAAAAAGCCATGTGGTAGCATGTACTTGTAATCCCAGTGTTGGAAGGTTGGAGCAGATCCCAATAAAATACTTTTTTATAAATTGCATTGGTCATGGGGTCTTGTCAGAGCAATAGAAAAAAACTAGTACAGAGACCCTGTCCTTCCTGTAATATGAAATGGATTAACCATCCCCCTCCATCTAGGAAGAATCTCCCCCTTAATTGGTTCAAACTTAAGAAACATCCTATGGATTACCCCTACATATCTCTTTTCCAGATTCTCGGGAAGAAAGCACCTTTAGACCATGATGATTTCTTGACATCTGTGGTTGGCATATGGCCTGCTGGGACCCTGTCATGATGAGGATTACAATTATAATAAGCCGAGTATTCCTAACTATAGATCCAACTTTTCTACAACCCTCATTCAGGAAGTGACTCAACACATGGAGTCAGTGCCTTTGGCAAGAGGCTCACTGGCAGGAGACCCGGCCCTCCACCTGGAGGTGGTGTGGCGGTGCAAAAGCCAGTACTTGCCCCGAGAATTACCGCAGCTGGAAAGGGGACGTGAGTTACTGAGGAACTCCGCTCAAAGCTAAGGGCATCAATGTCCATCTAGGCTAAGTCACTAAAGATGTTCAGTATCCTAAGAAGGGGTTCCCTGAGGCATGCTTTGGGAATCCACGTACACACACCCTGCTCTCCTTCTTAAGGGAACACCAGTTTTGGGTGAAACAGGCCAGGAGTTCTCCGTTTTTTCTCCTCCGTTCATCTTCTCTCCTCTCCGTTGCATTAACCCCCTTTTATTCTACCGGCCTCTTACCCTTGAGTGCATCCCTAACTACTGTTCTCCTGATCCATATGCCCACAGAAAAAAAATTAGATTTTATTGAAAAATTGTGTGGCCCCAATACCAGCTGGAAGGTAGAAAAAGACAGCCTTCAACTGACAGCTTTAACTATAACCCTGCCCGTCAGTTAAATCTTGACTGTGACTGTAAAAGACAAGAAAAATGGTCTGAGATCCCATATGTCCAGGTGTTCATGGCCCCCTCACCAAGACATCTCCAGCTACAACAGAACCAGGGAAACCAAAGAGGTTTCAGAGGTTTGCTCCATTATCATCAAGGCACGGGGCATCGTGACACACAGGCAGACATGGTGCTGGAGAAGGAACTTAGAGTCTACATCCAGATCAGCAGGCAGTAAGAAGAGAGGGAGCCACTGGACCTGACTTGGACTTCTGAAACCCCTAGTGACATACTTCCTCAAAAAAGGCCACACGTCCTAATCCTTTCAAATAGTACTACTCCTCATGAGCCTATGGGGGCCATTTTCATTTAAACTGCCACACCATCGTCTGACCTCTGTGGGCACCATGCATGCACATGGTACATATACTTATACATACATACATGCAGGCAAAACATTTGAACACATAAAATACATAGATAGAGCTGGGTATGGTGTCACAAATCTTTAATCACATCACCCAAGGGGCAGAAGCAGGTTATCTCTGTGAGTTCAAGGCCAGTCTGGTCTACAAGTTACAAACTAACTTGATGTCAAAGAGGTGAGACAATCCTCCTTGCACAGAAGAGACAGATGGCCATGGGGAAGTCCCAGAGTAGAACACAAAATCTAAAAGGAGAGAAATGAGGAGGAAAAACAAGGAGGAAAATTATAAGCTGAGTTCACAAGGAGTAACTCTAAGTAATGAAGTTCTAGAAGAGTTTTTAAAATGAGAGAAGAAGCCGGGCGGTGGTGGTGCACATCTTTAATCCCAGCACTCGGGAGGCAGAGGCAGGCAGATCTCTGTAAATTCGAGGCCAGCCTGGTCTACAAGAGCTAGTTCCAGGACAGGCTCCAAAGCTACAAAGAAACCCTATCTCAAAAAACCAAAAAAAAAAAAAAATGAGAGAAGAAAATGACTAAAGAAATAATACATTTCTAGATCAAATGGATATAAATCTCTAAATGAAAGAACCCAACTAGCAATGGATGGACAAACTGGAAAAGTCTTTCAAATTGTTTTATTGACATGGATAAATAGGACTATCTGGGGGCAGAGGAGATGGCTCAATGGATAAACCTCTTGCCATGCAAGCATGAGAACCAGAGTTTGGATCCTCACAACCCACGTAAAGACATACTAAGATTACAGAGGCATACTACTGTTTACATCTGAGATGAGGCTAACAAGGCAGCTAGCCTGTATCCCTGGTAGTGAGCCACGAGTGACCCTGCCTCAAGTAAGGCGAAAGCAAACTTCAACCGAGATGCTATACTTGCCAGACTGAGTCAGGCAAGCATGGAAGACAGATTAGTGCCCCCATTAGGGGCTCCATTTGTTCTTCGTTATGCACACACCTTCATTGTAATAATGCACTTGGCATCCTAGCTCTTTCACTTGCACACACAGCCATCTGCAAGCAATGCACCTAGCAATTCCAGAACTCCCATGAACCCCTACCTTCATAGGCTACACATACACCTATCTCTGAATAGTACAAGTTTTCCTACCCCTCATAACAATCAAATCTAGACGGTTTATATTCAAATGTATTTCCAAGGTATCCTGATATGAAGAGTAGAAGGGCCAATCGGATCTCAACTGGTTTTGGCTGCCTACACAGTCAGGTAAAAGCATGTCCTTAATAAACTATTAGGACGAATTCTCTGCTCATCATCTTATGCCTATGTACAATTGAGCATGCATATGATTAAAATAAGATGCATTATGGAAAAGGGCATTTGCAATAGACAACTTAACTTACCAAGCAAAAACAGAGAAACACTCAAGCTATGCACCTTAGTAGTCAGCTCCTCCTTTTCTTGAACTCTGAAGAGGAAGCTTCCAACAATTAGGGTTTGCTGTGGAATAATGCTCTTGTACACTGTAAAGATTTGTCACTCATATTGGTTTAATAAAACGCTGATTGGCCAGTAGCCAGGCAAGAAGTATAGGTGGGGCAACCAGACTAAGGTAATTCTGGGAAAAGGAAAGGCAAAAAGTCATTTATCAGCCAAACACAGAGGAAGCAAGATGAGAATGCCTTACTGAGAAAAGGTATTAAGCGTGGCTAAACATAGCAAGAATTATGAGTTAATTTAAGTTGTAAGAGTTAATAATAAGCCTGGGATAATAGGTCAAACAGTTTATAATTAGTATAAGCCTCTGTGTTTTCTTTGGGACTAAATGGCTGCAGGACTGGGTGGGACAGAAACTTCAACCTACAAATGGTGCCCAAATGTTTGGCAAGAATTTCCACATAAAACATAAGGAAGCTTAAAAAAAAAACAGGGATTGTAGACAGACAAGAACAGAATCAAATGTATCTTCTTGGTAACTGTCTTGTCTCTAGTAGTAGGCTCTGTTTGATGGCAGTGAACAGAGGCACAGCTCCTTTAAGTGAAGCTTCCTGACT
The DNA here is from genome assembly GCA_004026605.1 of Ondatra zibethicus. Taxonomy (NCBI): domain Eukaryota; kingdom Metazoa; phylum Chordata; class Mammalia; order Rodentia; family Cricetidae; genus Ondatra; species Ondatra zibethicus. The sequence continues at coordinate 106,732 of PVIU01004786.1, read as the reverse complement.
CAGCATTAGGAGTTTAAGTGAGGTTTCCTGACTCAGTGTTAGCAGCAAAACACTCACATCTCTTTTAAGAGTCTCTGCCACCAAACACTTAAGTGGTGTTTATGAGCAGCAAGCATCAGGCTTCTTGGTGGTGGCATGGACTTAGAAACTCCACAGAGTTGTGGCAGTAAATGTGACTTCTGCCAGTACCTCCTCCATGAAGCTAGACTATCAAAAAGCTAAGGAATGGGGTGGAGCCATTCGCCAAAGCTGCAGCTTTAATCCTAGTTCTATTGCTTAGCAGATTAAAGCCTCATGTGGTTAGAAAAAGATAGAGATGTACAGTAAAGACAGATTCAGATGAAACTCTGATGCTTTACAATGTGTTTGAAAATATGCATAGGCTTGGGAGAGAAAAGAAAAAGGATAAAGTCCTTAAAAAAGAAATAGAGTAAGAAAAAAAAGAGTCACATAAAGATGGAAAATACAGCCAGATGGTGGTGGCACACGCCTTTAATCCCACCACTTGGGACGCAGAGACAGGCAGATCTCTGTGAGTTCGAGGCCAGACTGGTCTACAAGAGCTAGTTCCAGAACAGACTCCAAAGCTACAGAGAAACCCTGCCTTGAAAAACAAAAACAAAAAAAAAAATGGAAAATACACAGAGACAGAGAGTCTGGATACTGTATGTTATTGTGTTATCTTTGAATTATTTGACTACTGAGGAGGGAGCAATAGCTGCTAAAAGACATTTGATTATAAATGCTGTTGGATTAATACAACCTATATATTCTGAAAATGCCTTGACTTCAAACTTTAAGTCAAAAGGTATGTTACTTTGGAGGTTTTGCTCTTATTTTCACAGGAAATGAGAGGCTGTAGTTTCATTTTGGGTTAAGAAAAATAATATTTGACCAAGGAAGACCCCCTGAAAAATCTCCAATGGGAACAGATAGCCCAGATGATCCAACATTTCAGAGCAACTCTGTGGCAATTTCCTCTGAGTTCTACATTAAGAACAGCCTCAAGACTGCTGGCTGAGATGATCCAGTCTCACAACATACTCCAATCAGGACTTGATCATAATCCTAAATTTTCTTTGTGTCCGCATAAGATTACCAGTGCCTCAATCAGCAGGAAGTAGCCTAGAAAACTATACCCACATCCCCCCCAAAAATGGATTATGGATGTTTGTCTATGTTTAGTTTGTTGGTTACAAGTTGTTGTGAATAATGGTCAGGAAAAAAAAAAACCTAAACAAAGGAGATTAGATTCAGGGTCTTGTTTTGAAAAGAGGAAAAGGGGAAATGCATTGGGATAATGCTGTTGTACACTGTAAAGATTTGCCACTCATATTGGTTTAATAAAATGCTAATTGGCCAGTAGTCAGGCAGAAAGTATAGGTGGAATGACTAGACTAAGAAAATTCTGGGAAGAGGAAAGGCAGAGAGTCATTCATCAGCCAAATGCAGGGGAAGCAAGATGAGAAGGCTTTACTGAGATAAGGTACCAAGCCACCTGACTAAACATAAACGAGAATTATAGGTAATTTAATTTGTAAGAGCTAGTTAATAATAAGCCTGAGCTAATTGGTCAAATAGTCTATAATTAATATAAACCTCTGTGTGTTTCTTTGGGACTGAACAGCTGCAGAACTGGGCAGGACAGAAACTTCCATTTACAGGAGTTCTTAAGCATCCTCACACATGCAGCTTGCCCTCTGCCTTGACAGTATCTCCCTCTATAATCTGTACCCTTGCTCTGTTGCTATTTAAAGTCATCTTACTTCATTTTCAAATCAATGTGAGCTCTTATTTTCAATAGATAAGCAGCCAAGAACCTGGAAACACCCTGCTTCAACTCCAGTTAACATTAGCAAAACCATGATACAAGCGTGAAATTTAGACATACAAAGACTAAAGGTACATATTTCCAAGCAGCCTTTGTCAGGAATGCACTGAATGCTGTGCTCCCTGGAAATAAAGAATACAGAAGATACGGGGTCCAGGGCATACAGCTCAACCTGGATGCAGGATATAGGGCAATGGGTGCCAGGAAACCTGGAGAGCACAGACTGGATTAGAACTGAATCTTCAGGACCAAACAAAGCAGACCAAAATCATGAACAACTGCTGTGCTTAAGTATCTAGATGAATTAATATTTTACTGGAGATATATGATTAGGCATTGTGGCTCAGACCCATGCATGATCCCAACATGGTTGAGGCAGGAGGGTTGCTGTAAGTTTCAGGCCTGCCTGGGGTGCAGTGTGAAAGTTCATCTTAAAAAATAAAAAATACAGCCAGATGTTGGTGGTGCACGCCTTTCACCCCAGCACTTGGGAGGCAGAGGCAGGAGGATCTCTATGAGTTCAAGGCCAGCCTGATCTACAGAGTGAGTTCTAGGACAGCCAGTGCTGTTATACAGAGAAACCCTGTCTCAAACAAACAAATAAATAAAATAAAAAGTAGGGGCTGTGTTGTTGTGGTTTGTTTATTTATTTATTTATTTATTTATTTATTTATTTATTTATTTATTTGCTCTTTACTCTTTTAGCTCTTTGGGGCCTTGCCACCCAGCTCCCAAATAAATCACACAGAGAATTATTATTACTCATAAATGCCTGGCCTTAGCTTGGCTTGTTTCTAGCCAGCTTTTCCTAACTTAAATTATCCCATCAACATTTTGCCTCTGGTCTTTTACCTTTCAATATTTCTGTATATCTTTTCTTTTCTTCTTATTCTGTACCTTGTTGTGTAGTTGGGTGGCTGGCCCCTGATGTCTTCATCTTCTTCTTTTCTCATTCCTTGATCTTCTCCTCTCAGATTGCTCCTTGTTTTTATTCTCTCTGCCTGCCAGCTTTGCCTATCCTTTCTCCTGCCTTGCTATTGGCCATTCAATTCTTTATTAGCTCATTCAGGTTTTTTAGACAGGCAAAGTAACACAGCTTCACAGAGTTAAATAAATGCAACATAAAGAATGCAACACATCTTTGCATCATTAAACAAATACTCCACAGCATAAACAATGTGACACATCTTTAACTAGTTATCCTACAACATTCTGGAGAGAGCTTAGTAGTTTTGAGCACTTGCTGTTCTTGCAGAGGATGTAGGTTTAGTACTTGGCTCCCACATGGTGGCTCACAACTATCTGTAACTTCATTTCCAAGGGATCTGATACCCTCTTCTGGCCTCCTTGTACCATGCACACGTGGGGTGCACAGGCATTCAAGCAGCAAAACACCTATATACATAAAATTTAAACAAAATGAAACAAATAAAACCCCCCACCAAAACTACCGGTCTGATATTGGAGTTCAGGTGATAAGAGTTCACATCTAGCATTCATGAGTCCCAGGTTCCATCCCCAGCACCACCTAAACGGGATGTGGTGCAACATGTGTTTGCAGTGTCAGAACTTAGGCAGAGGCAGGAGGATCAGAAGTTTCAGGTTATGGGTTGGAGAAATGGCTCAGAGGTTAAGAGTACTGACTGCTCTTCTGGAGGTTGTGAGTTCAATTTTCAGCAACCATGTGGTGGTTCACAACCATCTGTAATAAGATCTGATGCCCTCTTCCGGCAGCAGGCAGAACACTGTATGCATAATACATGTTAAAAACAAAACAAAAAGATGGTCCAGGTTATTTTTTTTTACATGGTGAATTTAAGGCCATCCTGGAATGGGGGAGGGCGCAAATGGCAACAAAAAGAACTAATGAAAATGGGGGAAATTTTTGGTAATTATTAACTCTAGAGAAAAACCAAAAGTTGTGGAGGAGATGAAACATAAGCACATATATTGTGCTACGTGTTATTGCTTGGCACAGTAAAGTGTTTGTAACTCGTACAGGTAAGCTTTACTTTAAGTCTGTTTAGTATCTTTTCGTTACATTGTGTGTGTCGTATGTGTGTGTGTGTGCACATGTGCTGAGGTCAGAAGACAGCTTTAGCTGTTTCTTTTCCTTCTGCCAGTGGGTCCCTGGGTTCTTCAAGTTGTCAAGCAAGCGCCTTTACTCACTGAGTCATTAGAGGGTGGCATATTTTTCCTATAATTGTGTGCTGTTATTGTTTGCTCTTGTTCTTGGAGACTTTTTTTCAAATAAATTAAGAAACGTATTTATATATGAGTGCTCTGCATGTGTGCCTGCAGGCCAGAAGAGGGCATCAGATCTCATTATAGATGGTCATGAACCACCATGTGGTTGCTGGAAATTGAACCCAGGTCCTCTGAAAGAGCAGCCAGTGCTCTTAACCCCTGAGCCATCTCTCCACCCCTACCCTCCCATCCCGAGATAGGGTTTCTTTGTGTATATTTGGCTGTCTCGAACTCAGCTCTCTGCCTGCCTCTGCCTCCGGAGTGCTGGAATTAAAGTCGTGCACCACCACTGCCTGGCACAACTATGTATATTTGTTTTGGTATTGGGGAGTGGGTCTCGCCGTGTAGTCCGATCTGGCCACGAACTTGCTCTATACCTGAGGATGGTTGTAAACTGCTCATCCTCCTGCTTCCATTTCCCAAGTGTTAATTACAGGCGTAAGCCATTATGCTCAACCAAGGCTTTTTGATTTAATGATGAGAGTAGCGGGACGCCAAAGATGTTATCAAGGGTGGGTGACATGAGGTGTTTCAGGTTTTAAAATTATTATTCAGGTCATCTCATCGGGAATGGGTTGCCAGACCAAAAAGTCTATAAACAGAGAGACTAGGAATTGCAGGCTAGGCTAAAGATGATGGTGGCCTGGCCTTGTTTTTGGTGCTATCCCTTGCTGGTGGAGAAATGCAGGTGTATTTGAAAGGCAGACCGAGGGACGCTGTGGCTGAATGGAAGTGCCAGGCAGAGCAGAGTCGAGGATTTTCCTAAGGATTTGGCTTCATCTCTGGGTGCACCCTAATTGGGAGCCACTCAATACTTATCTGAGACCCAGGTCAGAGAACTGACCAGATCAGAAAGAGCTTTCGAAAGGGGACGATGGAATAATCGCAGAGTGCGATCAAAGCATCGAGCTCTATTTCCCAGAACGAGAAACAGTCACAGGGGACCTGCGGATGCAGTTTGGGGTCCTAGGTAGGTAAGAGTGGTGGCGCGCGCAGAGAACCTGGGAAGCGCCACTGCACACCGGGTCCCGCCCCTCGCTGCGCTGTCCGCTTCCGAGCCCAATAAAGTTATTGAAATTGACGCGGTTGCTAAGGAAGTGGGTCGCCGAGCCGGGTTGCTAAGGAAGTGAGCGGCCGCGTTCTCTCCCCATCCGGGGCAGCGGGGAATGGCTGAGCCCGGGGTTCGCCGGCGCCGCCCGCTCTTGGCTGCGGCTGCAGGTGAGTTCGGGATGCGGGGTCCCCGCGGGGCGCCCAGCGTTGTCCCGGAGTCGGTGCTCCGCGAGCTGCAGTATCCTCTGCCCGGCTTCTGACCGGGTTATCTGACCGCCAGGCTCCTTCGCGGGCGCGGCCGGCACGACCCCCCATCTCGGCCGCCCCTGCTAAGTCCTCACTGCCGCTTTGCGGCCGTAGTCCCGGGTCCTGGCTGGGGAGGCAGCCCCGGAAGCAAGTACCTGAGGTCCGAGCCTCGGAGCTGTGCCTGGCTGGCTGTGTGACCTTGGACAAACCCCTTGCCTTCTCTGGCAGCAGCAGACCTGTCTGTCCAGTGGGGTCCTGACACTTGCCGAGGAGACGTGTACGTGAAAGGGTTCTAAGTGGGAAGAGGGAGAGTGGCCCGGGTACTCTACGTGGGGATCAAGAGTCCCGTTTGAAGTCTGTGTGCTTGAGTTTGAAGCTGCATCTCGTGGCATTGAGTCTTAGGCTTTTCTGTGAAGTGGGATAATGGACTGCTATGGGAAGCCAGTGGGACTGGGCGTCTGGAGTAGCTCGGCACATGGGCTTTTTTTTAAATTAGCAGATGTTAATTACACATAATAACGGGTTTCATTATGACGTTTCATGTTTCATTCGTGTGTATGATGTATTTTGGTCATGTCCCTCTCCCACTGACCCTCCCTTCTTCTAGTCCCTTCTAATTCCATGCCCTAGGGCAGCTTGCGAGAACTTGGTGCTGGGTTCTTTGCAGGAACATGGACATTTTACCAATGGCTACACCTCAGAAGAAAATGCCTCCTACCCCCTCAATCACCTTTAATTCATCTGAGGTGCGGGGTGGGTGGGGCGACATGACACCTCAGGAATGGGCGGGGTCTTGTGAGCCCCTCCCCCTAGCTACCGTTAACTGCCTATAAATCCTTGTGTAGGTAGGGGTGGGTACTTGTGAGCCCCCACTCTACAAAACACCTGGTTAGTGCTTACTGCACTGTAGTGAAGTGTTTGGGATGGGATGGAAGCCTTCCAGGAGGGGAAGATGACTTGAGACCAGAGGGCTCAGAGGTGTGTAGCTTGCCAGCTCACAGGTATTCCTACTACCCTGGCCATTCCCCACCCACAGTTTTACTTCTTGGTCTGCTCAGAGGAGGGGAGTTGTTGGTCTCTCAAGAGGTACTGGTGGGAAGAAACCCAGAGATAAGATTCTGTAGATGACCAGGGGTGGTGGGGGATTATGGTTTCGTTTTGTACTTGTGCCTTGTCCATCACCCAGTATAAGAAGAACAGGGGTATATTTATCTCTTCTGGGAAGTGCTTAGAGCAGTAGTGATCATTTATAGCTTGATGATAAGAAGTTTTTTGAGGCGTATTATCTCATTTAATCTTCACAGACTTTGTCAGGCAGCTGGTGATGTCATCCGTCTTGTAGATGAGGAACCTGTGCCTGAGAAAATTGAATTTGGCTTGCCTGAGAATCTGAGGTTTACAGTGTGATGGAGCTGGACATGCATTTTATCCCCTACTCCCCGATGCCTCTGCTTTCTCAACAGTAACTGCTAGAAGGCCACAAGGGTATTTTGAGTTGCTTCTAATTGCTTTGGCTAGAGGTTGTTCTCCCAATGGCATGGGAACAAGATCTCAGAAAAAGCTTTGTTTGTTGAGTTTGCTACTAGCATATATTCATTTTATCTAATAAATTTCATTGACTTTTAAAAATACTTTTATTATTGTAGTTTGTGTGCATGTGATGTGCATGTGTGTGTGCGTGATGTGCATGTATGTATGTGTGTGATGTGCATGTGTGTTTGATGTGCATGAGTGTGTGTGCATGATGTGCATGTGTGTGATGTGCATGCGTGTGTGATGTGCATGTGTGTGTGTGATGTGCATGTGTGTGCCTGATGTGCATGTGTGTGTGCGTGATGTGCGTGTGTGTGTGTGTTGTGCGTGTGTGTGTTGTAACGAGGAGCGGGCTGTGTCCTGCTGCCCGGCTAGCTTACACCCGAAATAATCACACAGAAATTGTATCACTTAAATTACTGCTTGGCCCATAAGCTCTAGCCTCTTACTGGCTAACTCTCACATCTTGATTCAACCCATTTCTAATAATCTGCATGTCACCACGAGGTCATGCCTTACTGGGAAAGATTCAGCATGTCTGATCTGGCAGCTTCATAGCGGCTCTCTCTGACTCTGCTTTCTTCCTCCCAGAATTCAATTCTGTCTACTCTGCCTACCTAAGTGCTGCCCTATCAAAAGGTCAAGGCAGTTTCTTTATTCAACCAATGAAAGCAACACATAGACAGAAGAACCTCCTACACCATGTGTGTGTTGTGTATGTGTGTGTGTGTGATGTGCATGTGTGTCAGCCTATGCTTTGGCATGTGGAGGTGAGAAGTCAACTTTGTGGAGTTGATTCCTTCCACCTTTATGTGTGTCCTGGGGATGAGGCTCAGGTAAACTCAGGTTGTCAGGGCCTGTGTGGCAAGTGTTTTATCTGCTGAGGCATCTCCCCAGCCCCACTGTGACTCTTTTATAAATGTATGTAGTGTGTTTTGCTCACATTCATCCTCATTATCCTCCCATTCCTGCTGATCTCTCTCTTACCAAATAGTCCCCCGTCCACATCTCCCCACACCTTTGGCAACTCAACCAGTTTAATTAGGATTGCGTATAGCAATGCAAGTGAGGGGTTATATATTTATTTATTTTTGAGACAGGGTTTCTTTGTGTAGCCCTGGCTGTCATAGAACTCACTCTGTAGACCGGGCTGGCCTCGAACTCACAAAGATCCGCCTACCTCTGCCTCCTAAGAGCTGGGATTAAAAGCATGTGCCACCACCACCTGCCAGTGAGGGGTTGTTTATAAGAGCACAGGCAGTTTACTAGTGTTTTGGCGACTGAAGGAAGTGCCTCTTCTTCAGCAACCATGGAGAGCTTATATAGCTCTCGGAGGCATGCGGCCTTGTGGAGGCCTTCTCTCTCCATGACTGAATATTGATGGGCTCAGTGTCAGGTGTCTACACAGGTAAGCACAGCTGCTGAGAGTTCAAGGGCCACAGCCGTATCCTACCCAAAAGCAGCATTCCATGCACTCTGCCCCCTTTCCTCTGCCTCTTACGTTCTTTCTATCTCCTCTTCTGTGATGTTCTCAGAACCTTGGAGGGGCTAAAATGTCCCCATTAGGCTGAGCATGCACAGTCCTTTACTTTCAGCACCTTGACCAGCTATGAGTCTCAATGACCACTGCCCATTGCAAAAGAAGCTTCTCTGAGCAAAACTGATTTCATGACTAATCTATAGGCATCAATCTAAATGTTTCGAATGTAGTTTGACAGATATATCATGTCCATTTAGTAATACAGCAGCAGTGGCATCCCCATTAGGGCCTGTGTCCTCTCCAGCCATGGGCTTTTGGCCAGGTTGCAGCGCCAGATGGGAATTCCTTTCTGTGGAGAAGGCCTCAGATCCAAGCAGAAAGTTGTTGGTCACCCTGTAACAGCCAGGCCACTATTGCACGAGTGGGTACATCTCCCTGGGCAGGTCATTATGGTCAGATGGAGCATCCACAGCCAACTGACACTGCTGATGGCGTTTCTTCAGCACCTTTCAGTCTTGTTAAGCACAGCCAGCACCCGTAAAGCTTCCAGCTGCTTCTCCAGCAATAACTTCTTACCCTCTTATTCTGGTGGGCAACCAGCAGCAGTGGCATTAGCCTGTTTTGGGTCCCTTGAGGGCATCTCCAGTGATTTGATGGGGACTGCTGAGACATCCTGTCCTGTGAACTGAACAACTGCCTGTTCCTTGGCCTCTACAGTGAGTGGCAGCCATTGTTGGACTATTGCATCTTGTAAGCCAATCTAACAAATCTCCTTTTAATAAGCATATTCATTCTTAATTCTGTTCATTTAGCAAACCCAGACCAAAATAGTATCATTCTCCAACAGCTCATGGTGAGGTAGTCTACCCCTGGCACTAAGGTTTTCCTTTAATAATGTATGGCTTTTGGGGGAAAAGCATCATTGAAATAGATAGCATTCAAAGTATGAATCCCCCCCATCCCATGCTGGAATGTTTAAAAGTGGCATTCTCTATCTCTAGGCTCCTCTTTAGTGAGGAATTTTGGCTAGATGATACTAAAGGCCCCATCAGTGCTGTTGTGGTTGAAGGTATACAGTTGGGCTGCTGGGTTAAAATCGTGGTCAGCTACTTTCAGATTGTATGCCACCCAACAATTGCTTTACTATTTGTGCCATAGCTTCCTCACCCACACAGCAGGTGACAACATTGACATCTTATAGGGCTCTTAGGAAGATTGACTTGAGTCCGAGCCATGTGAACTGCCTGGCACATTTGATAAATGTTAGCTGTCATTATTTGGGTTTAACCTAGCACCTGTACTATATTTCATATTCCATTTGTGGTCGATGAATGAGTGTGATGTGTGATTATAATCTTAGATCTGTCAATCTTAGAAGATCATCATAAGCCTGAGACACTTGCCACTGTGGCATTATATAATGTGGGTGTTATCACAGGCTTCCTCCAGGAACCAGGACTTCCATGCCAGGATGGGCTGCAGAGAAAGGAGAAATCTGGGGCGGGGTATAGCTCAGTTGGTAGAATGCCTGTCTAGTATGCATGAACCCTGGATTTCACCTCTGGTGCCACATAGAGCTTGGCATGGTGGTGCACGTCTGTAATCCTAGCACTCAAGTGCTGAAGGCAGAAGAATCAGAAGTTCAAGGCCACCTTGGCTATATATCAAGTTCACGTCAATCTGAGGTACATGAGGCCTTGTTTTTGTTTGTTTGCCTTTTTTTTTTTTTTTTTTTTTGAGACAAGGTTTCTCTGTAGCCTTGGAGTCTGTCCTGGAACTAGCTCTTGTAGACCTGGCTGGCTTCGAACTCACAGAGATCAGCCTGCCTCTGCCTCCCGAGTGCTGGGATTAAAGGCGTGCACCACCACCGCCCAGCTGTGTTTGTTTGCTTTAAGGAGGAAACTGGTCATAGAATTCAAGGTTTTGCTGTTTGATACCAAATTCAGTAAATGTTTATTTCATCTCTCTATCCCAGGATATACAGGATATTGTACCTCCGACAGTCTTCAAGGAACCCCGAGCTTAATTTACAAGTACTTGTCATTTGACAGAACTTGATCCCCCACTGTTTTGGCGTTAGGGGTTTACCAAGGCCTCGTGCATGCTAGACGAGCATTCTACTAACCAGCCCCATCTCCAGCCTCTTGTTTTTTGTTTTGTTTTGTTTTCCTTTTGTTTTTTGTCTTTTGTTTGTTTTGTTTTGTTTGAGACAGGGTCCTGGAACTAGCTCTTATAGACCAGGCTGGCCTTGAACTCACAGAGATCTGCCTGCCTCTGCTCCTGAGTGCTAGGATTAAAGCTTGTGCCACCACCACCTGGCTCAGCCTCTTGTCTTTGGTTTTTGATGGGGAGGGTCACCTTGGTTGCTCTAGCCACTGTCTAATTTCCAGGCTCAAGTGATCTTGTCACCTTGGCTTCCAGAGCAGCTGGGACTGTGAGAGTATGTCAATACACCTGCCTTAACTTGTCTGAGGGAATTCGTGTTGTGTTTGTGTTGGCCACGGAGTAAAGCCATTGCTGTCTTCTATATCTGCTTCCTGAGATGTCTGATAGGTACCTGTGGGGGCAGGAGTGGGGAACCTCAGGGTGTTCCTATATCCCGATTTCCTTGTTAGTTTTCCTTCCTCCTTTCTCTTTCTTCTCATCTCTTCTTGTCTTCCCAGGCTGGCCTTGCACTTGCAGGTCTCCTGCCTGCCAGATTCATCTATGGATTTTCAGGTCACTGAGGAAGAGCCTAGTCTTGTGTGGTTGACACATTGCTGTCTGTATGGATCTTGATGTTTTTGAGTTCTGAAATGGGCCTTCACTCAGTCTCACTGGTATTCTTGAGGGAGGGAGGGGCAGATTTAGCTCCCCAGTGGACGAACCCCGAGGGAGAGAAGCCACGCTGCTGGGAAGTAGCCCACCTCACAATGATATCTTTTGATTCCAAGCACAGTGCTCTTGCTACCGTGTTCCTTGAGCTTCATTTGTGTGACATTTGCTGAATAGCTGTTATGTAGCAGCCCTGCATAGTCTGGAGGTGACAGCGAAGAGATGGGTGAGGTCCTTGTTCTCACCGTTACAACCCAATGGGCGCAAACCAAAAACCAAAAAGTAGACAGACGAGGAATTTGAACAGGATAAGCATTGTGGAAACAGTGACACAGTGGCGGGCTAGAAAGTCACTTCTGGGGGCGGGGCAGTGCGGCTTCAACTGAGTGATCAGAAAAGTCATCTGTGCGGTGGTGACATTTTTGTTGAGGCTTACTTTCAGGAAGGGGCTTACCGTTTAAAGGTATACCAAAAGGATAAAGATTCCAAGGTGGGAACAAACTTGGTAAGTTCCAAGAACCACAAGAATGTGTGACAATGGGGTGTGTGGAGAGGTGGCTGGGGGTGCCAGTGGGACCTCTTCCATAGAGAGACTTACAGGCTGGAGTAGTGCAAAAGCAATGGGAGCCATTGAAGACTTTTGAGAAGAAGTCTTTTGTTACGATCTAGCTGTTTTTGGTTTTCTGTTTTTTAATGTGTGTGGATGTTCTGCCTTTACTCCTGTTTGCCTGTGCTCCTCTTTGGCATCACTACAGAGGCCAGAGAGAGGTGTTGGATCTTTTGGAACAGGAGTTGCTGAGGGTTGAGAGCCACCATGTGGGTGTTGGGACCTCTGGAAGAGCACTTACTAAGCCATTTCTCCAGCACCTAGTTGCTGTTTTAATATATTAGTTTTGTTTGTTTGTTTGTTTTTTGGAGACAGTGTCTCCTGTAGTCTAGGCTAAACTTTAAGGTCTCCATGTAGTCAACTAAGGATGGACTCGAACTTCTGATTCTTTTGCCAATCTCCTGTGTGCTGGGGTTATAGATATATGCCACTACACCAGCGCCTGTGGGGCTCTGGGCTGAACTCAGAACTTTGTGTATGGCAGATAAGTAAACCCTCTACTAACTGAGCTACATCCCCAGCCCCTAGATTTTGTTTTGCTTGTTTTTAAATCGCTTGGAGGGTGGAAGGTGAGGTTCAGTGTAGAGTGTTTCCTAGTGTGCGTGTGCTCTCTGTTCCATCTCCAGCATCACAAGAGGAAACACAAAAGTGAAATCTTTCTGGCCTCTGTGGTGTATGATTTGAGAGAGCTTTCGGTGGCAGGAGGTTAGTAAGATGGTGGCGGCAGCAGAAAGACTTGTTTTGGAGGTGGGGCCAGCGGGATGGGAGGATTAAGACGATTCCTGTGTTTTTGGCCCGAGCAGTTAGGTAGATGTTAGAGGTGCCATCTGCCTCTAAAACGTTAAGAGGACTTTTTGGTGAGATGCCCTGAGAGGAACAACAGAATTATTCCAAGAGGCCAAGGGTGCAAACTGTAGTACCTTAGGCCCTTGGGAAGAAACCCCCAGCTTCTGCTGAAGGACGACAGCCAGGAGGATCTGGCAGAACTCCACCTTGAGCATCCAGAAGACCTGCTTCTTTGTAGGCTGTCTCTATGCCAGTCTGTGGAGCAGTAAGTGTGGCCTCTGCTAGGCTCATGCTTACCTGTCTCAGGCTGTTAGCATTGCTGTCCTGGCTTGTGGATCTTGGCTGATGGAGGCTTAAATGAGCCTAGCCAGCCAGCTCTGGGGGAGAACATAGACTCACTAGCACAGCTCCCTCCCAGTGCCTCAGATGGCTATGCTCTCCCTGCCAGAGTGCCTCTTTCCTGGCCGCTGGACAATAGGTCTTAAGGCTCAGAGCATTTTAGATGGGAGAAGGTGCTGAAAAGCTGCTGTGTTCTGCCAGAATTCCTCGAGGACTCCCGAGAGGAATAGCTCATCCTTGCAGGGATCCAGGCCTCTTTTAACATGTACCAGCGACAGCCTTTGGACATTGGCCTTCACTGGTGCTCGTTCAGCGTCGTCATGGATGGTAGATGTACAACAGCTCTGTCTGCTGCGTGTAGCTCTGGTGTTCATAATGCTCCTTTTGGGCTTCTCGTCAGCTGATTCTCAGTCAGTCGTGGTCATGTGGAGCATGGGTCGGCCTGTTTCCAGGTGAGGACTCTGAGATACTGAGAGTCATCCCTGCTTGTCAGTGTATTAAGGATTTGCAAGTGCTGAGGCAGGTCAAGTCTTGCTGGTCCAAGTGTGTTGTGAATGGCAGAAGTACTCTTGTTACTACTGGGTACCTCTTGAAAATGCAGTCTAAGTCTAGATCAGAAAACTCAGGGTCTGGATTTCACCACCATCCCTAGGTACACTCACCTAGGTGATGGGAAGCAAAGCCAGGCATTCCTTCCATTTTCCTGCCAATCAGGCCTCTGTAGCTGCCAGCAATGCAGCCTTGGCCAAGAACAAGGAGCTACTGGAAGGTCTGAGGGTGGAGTCACTGTAACAGCTGGATGAATTTTGGGTGGAGCAGTTCAAACAGCTGGATGGTCTGAAAATGGAGCTCTCCCAGCTGCGGGTTGCTAAAATACCTGTTGTCAAATCATCATTGTATCCAAGATCTGAGTTGTCAGATCCATCTCCAGGGTCACTGTGGTTAACCAGACTCAGAGAGAAAAGCCTACAGGGCCAAGAAGTACAAACCCCTGACCTACAGCCTAGAAGATGAGAGCTGTGTGCACCCCGACCTCCTTTATCATGAGTGCCTGTGCGTGTGCAAGGCCGTGGTCATGGCCTGAAGCTGAAAAAAAACCAAAAACCCTAGGACTTGGCAGTGATAACAGTGAGGTGATAGGGTGCAGGGATGGCTCCTGTTGCTGAGCCGAGCGCTTACAAGCCCTCTTTCATTTCCCAGCAGTCTTGTATAGGAGCGGATCCTCCCACTTCCCAGAAGAGGGAAGTAGAGACACCAAAAATCACCTACTTTCCCACATGTGCTGACCCCAAGTCCACTGCTCAAAAAATGTTATTTATTACTTTTTATTGTGTGTGCATGGTATGTGTGTCGATGTGGGCGTGGGTGCCACAGTGTACCTATGGAAGTCAGAGGACATTTTCATAGGGTCAGTTCTCTTCTTCCACCTTTATATGGGTCTCAGGGTTCAGACTCTGTTGTCCACTGTATCATGCTGCTGGTCTTCTACTATCCCGTCCCTCCTTTTTATAGAACCCAGAGCCTCTTGCACGCTAAGCACATACTCTACCACAGGGCTCCATCCTTGGCCCCATCTATTTTTCAGGTGAGCAGTGACCACAGCACCCATGAAGTTTGTCAGAGGCCTCATATCTGTGCCTGGGTAACTGATTTGAAATGCTAATAGAGACAAGGGGCATCAAGCCAGGTGCAGTGGTACTTGGTTATAACTCTAGCACTCAGGAGGTGGGTGTAGAAGGGTCAGGAGTCCAGGGTCAAGGCTACACAATTCCTTTGAAGTCAGCCAGCTTTACAAGAGACCCCCATCTCAACACACAAAGAACCAGACCAAAAAGTGACTTCAAAGGCTGTTTGAGGAGGTCGGGAACTCCTTGGGCTGTTTTAGAGTGTGATGGTGAGTCTCAGTGTTCGATGGCTGAGGCTACGGAGACCCAGCTCTGGGCTAGCTAGGCTAACCCTCATGCTTTGTAGCAGCCTAGCTCCAGGTCTTGCAGAATCCGAGCTGAACTCTGAGCTTCTCTCCTAAGTCACTTAACCCTCAGGGAAGAGAAGAGGGCACCAGAAGTCCTGCAGTGCAGTGCCTTTAGAAAGTTTTGTCCAAGCCAGGCAGTGGTGGTGCACACCTTTAATCCCAGCACTCGGGAGACAGAGGCAGGTGGATCTCTGTGAGTTTGAGGCCAGCCTGGTCTGCAGAGTGAGTTCCAGGACAGGCTCCAAAGCTACAGAGAAACCCTGTCTCGAAAATAAAAAAAAAAAAAAAAAAGTTTCTTGCCCAGGCTGGTAAGATGGTTTAGGTGCCTGCTGACATGAGCGCAAGTCAAAGACACACTTGGTGGACAGGGAGAGCCAGCTCCTGCAAGTTGTCTTCCAGCCTCACACGCATGGTGGTGCTCATCCACGGCTACACACACAAACAGATCACCACAATATAACAAACATATTTTTCAAAACTGAAAAAACAAAACAAAACTGTGGTCGCGCATGCCTTTAACCCAGCACTCAGGAGGCCAAGGAAGGTGGATCTTTGTGAGTTCAAGGCTGTTGTAAACATAGCCAGTTTTAGACTAGCCAGGGCTAAATGGCAAGACCCTGTTTCAAAGTCATCCCCCCAAATTTAAAAATATTTTAGAAGATTTATTAGTCAGTCCTATGCTAGCACAGAAAATTCTGGCAGGATTTTAGCAGTAATTCTGCCACTTGTATTGTGACATGGTAAATAAGTCAACCTTTCTGGACCTCAGTGCCTGTCTCTGTGTATGCTTATGCATGTCTGTAGCTGCATATGCAAACACATGACATTTTCTTCTCCCTTGGTGCCTCTATGCTGGGCTTTTCTCCTGGGTGGGGCTTCCGGAGCACATTTCTTAGAACCGTCAGCTCTTCTAGTCATTGCCACCAATCTGTGTCGCATCTTTATTATTCATTTATTTATTTATTGTTGGGTTTTGAGGCAAGGCTTCGCTGTATAACAGCCTTGGCTGTTCTAGAACCCACTCTGTAGACCATGCTGGCCTCAAACTCACAGAGATCCACCTGCCTCTGCCTCCCGAGTGCTGGGATTAAAAGCGTGCACCACCACCCTGCTCTGACTGCATTACATCTTGAGGTGGGACTGTTTAGGGAATCATTGTGTCTCCTCACTTTGTCACCTGATTGCAGACACTGAGCCCGTCACTGCTGTCCTTAGCATACTGTTGCATTAGAGATCTCCCTCACTGGTGACAGTGGGATTTTAGTTTGGTCAGGTATTTACAGCACGCTCATTTTCTTACATTAGAGGACAGTATAGACGTGGATGTGGTCCAGGGGAAATAGAAAGATGACTGGGATTTGGGGCATTAACACACTGTCACCCACGCTGCAGTCCTTAATAGCAAGCACCTTTAGCACTGGTATCAGTGGGGCTGTGGCCTTTTGTGTAGGACACAAACTGGGCAGAATAGGAGCGCTGCGCAGTCTCTAGCAGCCCAGGGGTGGCAGCAGCCATCCCTCTGCTGATGACTCAGGACCATGAGCTCAAAGCCCGCTGGTGAATTGTGGAGCATGACTGTCTGCTCAGGTGACTGAGATGATTACAGAAGGTGGTCTTCGGTTTTGCAGGAGGAGCAGTAAGGAATCTGGGACGCCCTGAGAAATGGTGCTTCTCCTTGATGCTTCACTCAGCAGTCTTTTTAAAAAGGGAAAATGTTTCTGTTTATGAAAATAAAAATGATTTCCATTGAGGAAATATCAAGGAACTCACGGAAAGATCAAAGTAAGGTTCACCCCAAGTCCTATCACCTAGAAATAACAACCTTGTTAGCTGTTATTGCCTGTGTGCAAATGTGTTCCACCCTGTTTGACCTTCGAGAAGTGCAGGGCCTGGGTGTTTCCCCACTATCCCGAAGGCTGTATCCAGGGTTTAGAGAGTGTAAATAATGCTATCGAAAGAATGAGTTAGCCGGGCGTTGGTGGTGCACACCTTTAATCCCAGCACTCAGGAGGCAGAGGCTGGTGGATCTCTGTGAGTTCGAGGCCAGCCTGGTCTACAAGAGCTAGTTCCAGGACAGGCTTCAAAAGCTACAGAGAAACCCTGTCTCAAAAAAAAAAAAAAAAAAAAAAGTCCTAAATCTTGGGCTGGAGAGATGGCTCAGTGGTTAAGAGCACTGGCTGCTCTTCCAGAGGTCCTGAGTTCAATTCCCAGCAACCACATGGTGGCTCACCACCATCTGTAATGAGATCTGGCGCCCTCTTCTGGCCTGTGCGCATACATGGAGGCAAAATGTTGTATGCATAATAAATAAATAAATAAATCTAAAAAAAATAAAAAAAAAAAGAATGAGTTAGTGATGGTTCTCTTGCAGCTTCGTCTGTTGTCCACATTTCTTGTTTTTGTTGTTGTTAAGGCGCTGGGGACTGAAACTAGCGCCTCTTGCATTCTCTACCATTAATTTGTGTCCCCAGAAGCCGACCTTGACCTCCAGCTGGCCTTGAATTTCTAAAGTTCTCGTCTCAGCACCCCCTCCCCCACATACACAGGAGCTGAGACTACTGGTATGTTCTACTGTAGCTGGTAGTGTTTATATTTCCAACCATAATTAAAATTATTTAATGAAAAGCCGTTGAAAGGAGTTAGCCTTGGTAGTACACACTTTTAATCCCAACAGTAGGGAGCCAGAGGCATGCAGATCTCTGAGTTCGAGGCCAGTCAGGTCTACAAAGTGAGGTCCAGGATAGCTAGGGCTAGCATACAAAACAAAACAAAACAAACGAACAAGCAAAAGAAAGTAGCAAGGAACAGTGACCTCCAGGCTGTCCCAGTGTCAGGCAGCCTCCTCTAGTCCCATCTACTGCACAAATAGATCACATAACTTTATCTGAAAATGCTTGTATCTATCTTAAAAAGATAAAATTATTTTTAAAATACTGATTTTTATTTTATGTGTATGTGTGTGTGCCTGCATGTATGTATGTGCAGTACATGCATAGAGGTGCCCATGGAGACCAGAAGATGTTGGACCTCCAGTAACTGGAATTACAGGTGGTTGTAAGCCTCCTAATATAGATGTTATGAACCAAATCTGGGTCCTGCGCAAGAGCAGCACATACTCTTAACTGCTGGATCATCTCTGCGGTTCCTCTTTTTAAAAACATTTTATGTAGTTTGTGTGTGAATGTAATGGTCAGAGAACAGCTTATAGGAGCTGGATCAAATTCAGGTTGTCAAGCTTGCTCAGCAAGTGCTTTTTACCTACCAAGCATCCCAGTGACCCTAGAAACTTCATGTCTTTCCTGGATCAGCACACAGAAGTTTTTGGCAGTAAGGCTTTTCCAGCCAGGTGGGAGTTCAGAGTATGATTCTGAGTATCGAGTGACACGGGGAATGGGGTGCACTGTGAGTGAGCTGACAGATGGTACATCTGGGAGAAGGACAGGATAGTGCCTTCTGTCAAAAAGGAATGTGTACAGCATTTTCACGTACTGGTTCCTCCTGCCCATCCTCAAGGTATATATCAGGGCAATCATGACAGCACTGGTAAGAAAACAACCAGACCTTGGCATTTAGCCATGATTAAAAAGCTTGAGCTGGCCTCACAGTGGTGGCGCACGCCTTTAATCCCAGCACTCGGGAGGCAGAGGCTGGTGGATCTCTGTGAGTTCGAGGCCAGCCTGGTCTACAAGAGCTAGTTCCAGGACAGGCTCCAAAACTACAGAGAAACCCTGTCTCGAAAAACAAACAAACAAAACAAAGAAGCAAAAAAGCTTGAGGTGATTTGTGCAAGAGAAGTAGAGTGTTTATTGTTTAATCCACCTGTGTTACTATTTTTCATAAAGAAGTAGGGGAACAGGATTGGGAAGATGGCTAGGTTAATAAAGTGCTTGTCACACAACCACGAGGACATGTGTTCTCATCTCCAGAGCCACATAAAAAGCTGGGCATGGTGGTGTAGGTCTCTGTTCTCAGTGCTGGGGTGTGCTGGCTAGCCAGTTTAGCAAATCCATGAGCTCCAGATCCAGGGAGACACCCTGAATAAAAAAATAAGGTCTGGCGGTGGTGGCACACGTGTTTAATCCCAGCACTTGGGAGGCAGGAGCAGGCCATCTTTGTGAGTTCAAAGCCAGCCTGGTCTACAAAGTGAGTTCCAGGACAGCCAAGGCTGTTACACAGAGAAACCCTGTCTTGAAAAACAAACAAACAAACAAGGTGGAGAAATGTTTGGGGAAGACCTCTGGTTTCCACTCCCACACCCATGTACACCCACACACAAGAAGTAGGGGAACAAGGCAGGTGTGGTTGTGCACACAGGTAATCTCAGCACTTGGGAAGAGAATGCAGGAAGATCAGGAGTTCAAAGTCTTCCTCAGGTACATAGCTCATGGTGTGGGGTTAGATGGTCTAGGCTACATGAGACCCTGCCTTAAAAGAGAGAGAAAGGTAAGGTGAAGATGGATGGTGCTTTGGTTCACTGAGGGGTGGGAGCCATTGACTGACATAAACCCCATGCTCACTGTGGGTGGGGTGTCCTGGAAACTTGAATTAATTTGTAGGGAATCTATGAGATTTCAATAAATACAAAATTAAATACAAAAAGGGGTTTCTGTCCCACCCCCAGATAAATGATTTGTTTGTATCACCAGATGATAGAATATTCAGTGCCATTTTGTGATCAGTGCAGGGTGCACTGCCGATCTTACTGGGCACACTTTTAGGTTGCTTACTGAGAATGTGTCATCTACAGATGCTCAAACCGAAATCAAAGTACAAGCCTTGTCTCCCCATTGAGGGCCTTTGGTCCAGCCCCAAGGTCCTCTTCAGGGTCCAGATCAGATGCTACATGAAATGAAAGGAACTTATGGGTTTCTGAGGGCGAATGAATCCTCTCACACCGTGCTGTTCCAAACAAGTCTGTTTATTCTTCTGCTTCTATTTTAATTCTGTTCTACTTCTAATTCCTCCCAGCTTCTTCTCCAGCCTAAAAACTCTCTTTACAAGAGGCTTGAAGCAAAGAAAAAGTTACAAGAGTTACCTCTCATTGGTCAAAAGCACATTCCTAGGGTAAGCGATAAGGAACTGTGCCATTTACCGTGGCAACACAAGGGTTTCAAGGCTACAGGGGCAAGACTGTAATCAGAGCCCAGTGGCACAGTGTCCATAGGTCTTTTATCAGCTAGACTTGGCAAGCGAAGAATTGGCATGCTTTTCTTAGGGTGCTTTGTGTAGTAACTTTGGTTGGACACCTGCAACTCTGACCTTGTGCATAGCTGTAAAGCTTTAAACTTACAGTCTATTTATAAAAAGCCTTTAGTCTAGTTGGGACTTGCTTTGAGGTAAAAGTGAGCTAATTGTGTGTAGTTTGCTTTAGACTGAGGAGAAATTTGTTATTTTCTGATATTAACCTGAGTAAAAGGAACAAAGTAGGCTTTTAAGTGTTTATAGTTATGGGACAAATAGTTCTAGTAATGAAGCATGTCCTAGTATATTTTCTATTTATCAAAATTATGTAGCTAAATGAAAAGTCATCTTCCTGACTACCCACAGATATATGTGCCCATAAAATTGAGATGTAATCATGAGATTACATATACACATCACATGAGATTACCACTACAATGCAGATACTGGGAAGACACCAAGCTGCTTTAGAAAAAGTGAGCAACAGTTTCCAGAGTCAATGGTCCTGCAGTCCTTGCCTGGACAGGATTAACCTCTATCAGAGAAGCATTCGTTTGGTGGGTTGACATCTGAATGCTAGTTGTCACCTATAACTCTCAGGGCCTCTTACATTTCCCTAAGCAGGGAGTGGCTTTGTTGCTTCCTCCCACTTTGATTATAAAAACCAAATACATGAACCCAACAGAAAGTTCAAAGAACAGAAAGACAGACATACAAAAGAAGACATGCAAGCTCACCAACCAGATAGCACTGTGACCCACAATCCCATTGCCCCATTAGTGGGTGCAGTACTTTGGGGCATGCTTCTTACCAGCCTCACTCAATGGAAGTAATTTTGTTCTTTTAGACAGGGTCTAACAGTACCACTGGCTGGCATGTCACCTGCTATTTAGACCAGACTGGCCTCAAACTCACAGAGATTCATCTGTTGCTGCGTCTCCTGGGATTAAAGGCATCCACCACCACTGCCCGGCTTACATGAGACTCAAGACTGAGCGAGTAGAGGCCGTGCAAACGCTCACACCTGTTGAGCTCTAAACTCATGCGTTGGTTTTTATCACAGTGAGCATTTTTTAGATTTATTTTTATCTTATGTATTTGAATGTTTTGCCTACATGTGTGTCTATATACTGTGTGTACACCTGACCTGCAGAGGTCAGAAGAGGGTGTTGGATTCCTTGGAGCTGGGATTACAGATGGTTGTGAACTGCTGTGTAGGTGCTGGGAACTGAACTCAGGTCATCTGCAAAAACAAGTGCTCATAACTACTGAGTCATCTCTCCAAATCCTACCTGCATTTAAAAGAAGATTTATGTTTATTTTTATTTGTGTATGTGTGTTTATGAGTGTGTGCTGTTTATGTTTAGTTGCTCAAAGAGGCCACAAGAAGGAGGCAGATCCCTGAGGCTGGAGATACAGACCATACTAAGTCACCATGTGGGTCCAGGGAACTGAACCTGTGTCCTCTGTAAGAACAGACAGTGCTCTTAACCATGGAGATATCACTTTAGCCCCCTAATTTAATTGTTTCTAACTAGGTATATCGACATTATTCAAAAATGTTTTTGTTTCTGAGATAGGAGCTCATGTATTTGAGGCTTCAAACCTGATATAAACTGAGGATGACTTTGGATTTTTGACATCCTT
Source organism: Ondatra zibethicus (assembly GCA_004026605.1). Lineage (NCBI taxonomy): Eukaryota > Metazoa > Chordata > Mammalia > Rodentia > Cricetidae > Ondatra > Ondatra zibethicus. Next base: position 84,999 of record PVIU01004786.1, on the reverse strand, counting down.
GCCTCCACCTCCCCAGTGCTGCTCTTATAGCTGTGCACCACCATGTCTGCGTTTTTTTGATGCTGGAGATCAAACTCAGGGTTTCTTTTATGCTCAGCAAGCTTCTCCTAAGCGAGCCACATTCCTAGTCCATGATTTAAAAAGGTTGACTAGATAGTATATGTCCACATGATTTAAAATCCAGTGGGTATAAAAGTGCATACAGTGAAGTTCTTCTCCTACCTTGGCCTTGCCACCTGGCTCTTTTAGGGAAACCAGCCACACCTGACAACCATTATTGCTATGTGGCTCTTGCATCTCCCTCCGAATGTTTGGAGGCTGGATTTGTTGTTCTCCTTTGTATTTTGAGACAGGATCACTTGGTGTTGTCAGGCTAGCCTTCAGATCACCGTCCTTTGCCTCAGCCTCCTGAGTGCTTAGATTAAGGTATGCGATACCACACCAGCCTACCCTACAGATAGGTTTTGTGCAATCACAAGAAAATGAAGAACTAATCCCTCAATGCAGATTTCATGTTCTTTTAAATATTCTGCAAGATAGTGATGTTTTGTAAACAGAGATGAACAAACTGTGTGTGTGTGCTCGTCTCAAACCCCTGGGCCCTGGTGATCCCCCCACTTTACCTCCCCAGTGTGCGAATCACAGGTGTGAGTCACTATGCCCATTTGGAAATCTTGTAACTCGCATTGTGAAAATGCATCTTAGGGACCAGGGTGAGAATGTCCTTTCCAACAGTGTACTTCAGGATTTCGGGGTCCTGATACAGAGACTGATGCTTCCCTAGGCTAAGTCTGTGAATGGAGGTGGTTTAGGCTGGCTGACAGTGTTGCTTTTATTTCCTGTGGTGCTTTTCTGACAGTGCACATGATCTGTGGCACAGGCTGCATCTCAGACACTCTGTCCTTGAGCCCTGGGCAGGCAGCTGGCAGGCGGTTCCCTGTTCTCTTAGAGGACCAGCATTGCAGTGTATTGATTAGAGATGTATTAATGTGTGCTCTGTGTGTCTGGACTGCTTCTTGCAGGGCTGCTCCTGTGGAACTGCCATACATTTATTTTTATCCCATGAAGAGGCCGCACACCTAAGGAGAATTAGGAAAATACAGATGTGTTGGAAGAACAGGGAAATCTCCTGCATTCCCATCACCAAAAGTGGACCACTGCTGATGTTTCAATGACTGTTTTGTTTGTTTTTTGAGACAGGGTTTCACTGTGTAGCACTGACTGTCCTGGAACTAGCTCTGTAGACCAGGCTGGCCTTGAACTCACAGAGATCTGACTGCTTCTGTCTCCTGAGTGCTGGGATTAAAGGTGTCTGCCACCACCCAGCAAGTGTTTTATTTTTATATAACCATGAAGCCATTCAATTTTATAAACTGCCTTTTCATCTATAACCATTTCCCAGGTATTATAGGGTTTTGCTAAATGTCTTTCTTTTCTACTTTAAAATATTTTATTGAAATTTTTTTTAATAAAACCAGGTACTCTTGAGACAAAATAAATTTAAGTCATTGTTATCTTTTTTTTGGGGGGGACGAGCACTCCCTGCGTTGTTCATATTGATTTTAAACTCAGGCTCAAGTGACCTCTGGCTGAGCATCTGGGGTCAGCCAAGACCAAGTGTCTTTTTAACTATGGCATAGTGTGGTGGACTTTTCTTTCTGAGACAGGGTTTCACCATGTAGCCATGGCTGTCCTGGAACTTCTTATGTACATCAGGCTGGCCTCGGACTCACAGTGACCCATCTGAGTGCCACATGTTCAGCTAATGTCTCATTTGCTTACTTTAGTTTTAAAAGAAATTATAAAATACTGCAAGTTGAGTTGATTCTCTTTCCCCCTCTAATTGCCTTTTCCCACTTGTTTCTCCACTGTCCAATTCAGGCAGTTGGAGATCCTCAGTGGTGTGTACACCCTTCTCTACGACTTGGTCTTGGTGGGTTTTTTGGAGACAGGGTCCCATTTTGTAGGTGAGTCTGGACTAAACCTTGCCAGTTCAAGGACTGACTAACTTTTTCTGCAAAAGTCCAAATTGGTAAATATTTTGGGCTTGGGGGGACCTTATTTTCTCTATTATAGCCACTCCAGTTGGCCATTTTATAGTCACTGTAGATCTAGGCTTATGCAAGCAAAGGGTCATGCCATGTTTCAGTGAAATGTCATTTACAGAGATGGGTGTGGGCCCAGTTTGGACTGTGGCTTGTCTTGAAGACCTCTTATTACTTTACTGACCGCTGCACTAGACTACCTGTAATATTTTAATTTTGGTTTCCCCATTAATTGATGTGTAGGTGTCACTTTTTTGTTATTGTTATTATAACACCCCTGGGGGCTAGAGATATAGCTCAGTTGGTGGGGTATTTGTGTCAGCTAGGCACAGTGGTACATGCCTGTAATCCTGCCATCAGCTAGGCACAGTGGTACATGCCTGT